>PVLA01000467.1:143646-157447 GCA_004027455.1 Hydrochoerus hydrochaeris | reverse complement strand
CATGTCCACCCACAGCACCGGCGCCGACCCCTCAGCACGCGAGCCCCAGCAGGCTGCTTGTCGTCACGGAAGCTGTAGAAGGCCCCCCTCGCTGGCTGAGCACGTGCCTCTTGATTCAGACCGGTTCTGATCTTCTCCTCGGGCACACAGTTCTCACTTTCTCCACCTGAAACCCGAGGAAGCTTTCCAGGGTCCAAAGACTCGAAGACCCCGGCATCTACCATTTTCAGAGGCTGCAGGCCGGGGCACGTTAAACATGTGACATAGCCTGCCTGTCTCCTGCCTGGAAATTATTGGGGCAGGAGGGTATAAGATTTTCTAGGAAGCTTAGGAAATTTGTTCTTTTTCTTTGGAAATTTATGTGAAGTTTGCTCAATAGACGTGTCAAATATAGTAATTTGACTTTTCTTATGATTTTTAATTCTTGGGATTTTATTAGGGCAAATTTACTCATTTGGCCTGCGTGTGTGAAATTTTACTCCACTCAGGATTACACGCTAAACAGAGCTGCAGCTGACTAGTTTCCATAGCGCTATCTTTTGAAGGGATTTAACGAAGCATTTATCAGCTTTGTTACACAGGATTGTTTTGCTTTGTGTGTAATTCAGATCAAAACAAATGCAATTTGTGGAGACTGTCTTCGTGTCTGGAATGACTTCTAAGCCACCTTTCTGCAAATTCATGCCTGAGGGGCAAAGTGGCCCTGGACTACCAAGACAGTTTCTTATTACCGTGGGACCAAGTACTTCCGAAACCCATGCGATCCGTCTTAGGAGAGAAGCCAAAGGTTTGAAATTTGTTGGCTTTTGTATTAGCTCGTTACTGCTTTACAGGAGGCCATCACCAAATGTAACGGCTCCCAGAGTGGGTCTGCTCCGCTGGGCTCTGCTCGGACTGTCCGGTTGAGCAGCCTGTGGCCGGGGTGATTTGGCTGTGCTCTGTGGCATTCTCACCTTCCAAACTTGTCATCATGGTGGGGACAGGAGGCAGGGGCTTGGGCCTCTGCTCTTCCACTTTTTTTATGCAAAGCATCAGGAACGTAAAGAGCACAGGAATTTTTTTTGCCTCTGCATAGTAGGAGCCACAAAATCACAGGACAAGGGAAGGAGGCGGACGGCGGTTGGTAACACCTTTGCGTGGATCATAGCTGCACAGGAAACCTAACATCTGCCTTTTAGTTTTCCAGGAAACGTTTAGCAGGAAATGCTATGTTGCTATAAGCAAATTCTGTCTGGCACATACACTGGAATCAATGTTGCCAGGACGCAGGCCGTCCTGTGGGATCGGTGTGTGCACACTGCCCCTCGCCTCGTGGTGGAGGAGGACAGCTGCAGAGCCAGAGCCCGGCCCCCTGGCTCCCGGGCTCCCGGGCTCCCGGGCTGAAACTCTGAGGTTCACCAGTTGTTACTTTTCTGCTCGAGCCTGTGAATTAGGCTGGGGTGCTCTTTGTCGTGGAGACCTCTAGCCCTGTCGCTTTCCTTACAGGGCCTCTGTGCGGACTGGCTGGGATGATAGATAGCCAGGGCTTGGCTGAGAGTGTGACACACTGAAGGTGCCCAGTGAACACTAACTGTTAACTGTGATTCTTCTCAGATGTCCAAGGCCCAGAACCGAGTTTGTTTTCTGGGAAAATTTGTTGAGTGAGTGAGTGAATGGTGCAAATCAGCTTTTTCAAGACAGAGAACTGAAGGGGTATGAGGGAAAGAAGGCACAGAAGTTTGGCCAGTGTTTTGGGGTCTCTCTGGAATAAACCTGCCCTCTGATCCCCCGTCTGGTGGCAAATGCCTGGGTTGTTACGTAGCTGACAGGCCAGTGACCTCAGACGATGGGAAGAGGTCTCTTTCTCAGAACCTCAAAATGCTTCTTTTCATTGTTAGAATAATAAAACCATACCGACGGCCCAGGGTGCCAGGAGAGACCTGGAGCGGCTCCAAGCTCTTTGTGAACCAAACTTGGAAGATGAGCTGGGCAGGAGCCCCTCTCCTGGCGGACAGTGATTGCTGGAAGACAGATGGGACTCAACTGCGGATGGAGGTGGCCATCGGCAGGGGAGGATAGAAATGTCTCAGGGAAAGAAGGTGCTGCCAGTGGCTCCTCTGAGGGCACATGTGTAATAGGAAACGTTGGCTCAGGAGGAAGCTTCTGGGCATGGGAATTCCTGGGTCCAGATGGGGGGAAAATCCTTAGAAAACCTTGAAATTTGGGTCTCTGCAGCTGGGCAGCAGCTGCGGGCCCACAGTTGGAGCCAGCCACAGGTGGGGCCATCTGTTCCAGTCCCCCGCTCGCTCGGAGGCCCATGCTTTCCTGTATCTGAGTTGTGGGGCATGTGGGGGAGGCTGGGAAAAGACCAGTTGTGGAAAGGATTAGGGAGATGGGTGTTCAGGCTGGAAGCCTCCCAGAGCCAGAGTTCATCACCACAAAGGCCAGGAACAGCAGACTTTGTGCCATTTTCACCAAGGCCTCTGTTAAATCATCGGCTGACGGCACTCACCCTGCACCTGTAGTGCTGTGTGGTCAACGCTTGGTGCAGAGAGCTTCATAAATGCAGACTTTATAACTGTTCTGACAGGCCGTGGATTGGATCTCCTTTGTGAATTATCTATGAAAAAGCAAATTAAGAGCATAATCCCTGTGGCATGAGCCGTGTCTACCCTACTTACAGATGGGTGCTTCCTGCTCTTCCAGAGCATCTGCAGCTATGTGATAAATTCATAGCGTGATTGCCCACCAATCTTTGGGTGGGTGACACTCTTCATTTTCGGTGTCCTGAAGCCATACGATAGGTCATGCCCAGTAACACAGTGCACGTATGTGAAGGCCACCAGACGCCTGCATGAGAGACCTCAAGCTAGAAGCACCTGGCTAAGCTCTCCTGACCACCTGACCCACAGAAACATCTAAGATAGCAGAGTTTACTGCTTGAGGAAAACAAGGACAGGTAGGGTTATTCTAAGGGTCACGGGCGTCCACGGAGACGAAGGACTTGTTTAGTCCCAGGACATGGTAAGTACTCAGGCTGGAGGGACTGGCGTTCACCATGCTGATGTTTGGAAGGAAGAAGTGAATAAATTAAAATAGATACAGATGGATTGGAGTGAAGGGCTTGGATGTGCTACTGTGGATAGGGTGTACACAACAAGAGTGTACCGAACAGAAAGCAAAACAACTAGAACCAAAACTTTTGAGCATGTTCACCGTGAAAAAATGATAAGGGTTTGAGGAGCTAGAGCTGTTTAAACTGGTTTAAATGTTATGTAATGTACACATGAATCAAAATGTCACATCATATCGCATTAATAGATAATTGTGTTTTCATATATCAGTTAAGAAATTAAAAAAACAACCTGGACGAAAGCCTTCACCCAAAACCCAGTCCCTGATGGATGGTGATCTTGGACTTCCTGTCCAAGAGAAAAGTAATTCTTATTGTTTAAGTAAATTTTTTAAAAAGTAGATAGGTATTCAAGGGTTGGCTTGCCAGCTTTAATAAAGTACAAGAAGTCCAGGTAAATTTAAATTCAGACACATGATAAATAAAATCTTAATATAAATATGCTTTGTGAAATATTTGGAACTTAAACTGAGAAATTATTCATTGTTTATCTGAAATTCAGTTTTAATGATGTCCTGTGTTTTATTTGGTAATTCTAGATGGAGGAGATTTCGTTCATCATAGTCCAACAGGCATCTGTCTCTGGCATAGTTCAGTTCTTTAGTCACTAATTAAAAAAAAATGTATCAGGTTTTGAGTACTCGAATTTATTTTGGCATTTTCTAAACTTGGCAACAATGTAGAGAAATTTTCATTCTCACAGCATCCTGGTAGAAGGGTAAGCTGGAATGATTCTTATGTAAACAGTTTGTCAGAATGATTGAAGAACTTGAAAATGTTCATACCCCAAACTTTTGATTACAAAACTATTCATCACAGGTGTTTAAAATGACAAAATACTTGAGGAAAAAACATTGCTTAAATGATAGTAATAATCTGACAATTTCCCCTAAATATTCCAACCTCTGATGACTGTCAATGTAGGTTTACTTGGAGTGACAAAAAACAGAGACAGGTGGATAGATAGGTGGATGGGTGGATATAAAAAACAAAAATACATCTTCTGGTCCACCTGGGAATGGACATTTGGGAAGTGACCCTTCACCACAGAGAGATCCCCAGGCTCCATACACTGACCTCTCAGCAGTCTAGGCTGACATACAGACCATGAACCTGACCCTTGGAGAGAGGGTCTTTAGGTCGGAGAAACTAGGAGTCGGAATTTTGAGCTGAAATCTCAAGAAACACCCAGAAGTCATGCCAATCTCCCTCACATCTTGCCTGGTTTGCAACGCCATCTTTGCCTAACTTGGGGTTCTGGGGCCATGGACAGACTGGGCCCATGCTGAGAGGGCTCTGGTGTGGTTTCAGTTGCAGGTGGCCCCACGCTCCTGGTTGCGGGTCCTTTCTCTGCAAAGGGAGCCAGGCGTGCTGCCGGATGCTGGGGGACTGGGTGGTGAGAGGTGCGGGCAGGTAGGCCCAGGCTGCAGTTCACAGCCTAACAGGGAGAACTCAGTGGTTTATTGGATCTCTGGCTCCTATGCACATGAACTGAAGCACAAACAGATCTGCTACGGGCTGGGTTTGGGGCAAGGGGATGGAAGAGCTCAGGAAGCTGGGAGAGAGCCCCTGCCGCTCGCACTCCTAGTGTCTGCTGCAGTGTGGATTCTAACGCCGAGGAGAGGACTGAGGCGCAGTCCCTGGGAGCTGCCGCCACTTAAATCTGCGCAGACATCCCGGAGCTGCAGGAGGAAGGCAGGAAGGGCCAGGGTTGGGAGAGAGTGCCTCTGTGTCTCCTTCCTTCCACCCCTACCCCCAGTGGCTTCAGGGTAGCTCACCCAGCAGGCACAATGAACACAATGCCACCCACGAATTTTGTGGGTTCCAAGAAAATGCTTAACTTTTTAAAAAATCCAAAGCAAAAGGAACATCGTAACAATAATGAACGGCAAAAAGCAAATCCAGGCTGGATTACATCGGCCTGCATATCTGTGCATCCCTTCTGCAGCAGGGGACTGGGAAGGCAGAAGCACCCAGGTACAGGAAAACCGAGACTGGGCCCCGAGGAGCTTGGCCAGAGCTGCAGCCGCAGGGCCACCTGCACAGCTCCTACATCCTAGCACCAGAGACAGACGACTGCTGTCTTGCCGGCCATCTGGGCTGGAAGCTTGACCTACTTCTTCAAGTGAGTGTGGCAAGTTCTTTCACTGCTCATTGCCTCAGTTTCCCCACTTGTCTCCTGGGGTGGTTGTGGAAGTCTAATGAAGTAGGATATGGAAAATCAGAAAAGTTTGCATGGGCACAAGTCATCTGTAGGAGGAGAGCAAGGGCACAAGTGGGAGAGTGTGAGGCTGTGGGCCTTCACCAGTGGGGGAGGCGGAAGGTGAGGAACAGCAGGTCTTGCTGTCAGTGCCTCAGTCTGAAGGACCCTTCAGCCAGAGGGGCTCCCTGGGAACCACTATGCAAAGCCCAGTGGGTGCCAGGCCTGGGGCTCAGCCTGGGGCTCTGAGGATGTGTTATTTTCCAGAATCTGGTCCTGTGGATAGAGGTGTCCAGGAAACCCATAGTGGAACCCTCAAAGCTCTAAGCACAGAGAGGTGGGTGTCCAACGATGATACCATTTGGGGACCACAGTGTAGGGTGGCGTTGGGCTAGAGGACCAGAGCAGGGACCTGGGATACAAATCCTGGCTCTGTTCAAACTGTCTGTGCCCCAGGGTCCTTATGTGTGGAGCTGGCGGGGTTGCAGACATAAGGTGTCAGTGTTACATAAGCTGCACGGACCCTTTTATAGTTCTGCCTTGAGTTGCTGGAAGGCAGTGGGAAGGCTTTGTGGAGAAGGCCGCACTGAGAAGCCCAGCCGCAGTCAGAGAGGGGCTTGGGGCCAGGAAGGCAAGGGTGGGTGTGGTCCAGTGAGTCTGGAATTGGTGGTGGCAAAGCTGAGTGTGCATGTGTACATGTGCTCGTTTGTGTATGTGTGTGTGTGCATGTGTGTGTGTGTGAGTGTGTGTGTGTGTGTGTGTGTGTGTATCTGTGGTAGATTCCTGAGCATCAGAGTAGGGCAGGAAGCAAAAGGGGAACTGGGAATCGGTGATCATGCAAGAGAAGGGTGCAGACATCTCCCACAGGCTCTGGGGATCTGGGCCCGGTTTGGCAGCCGTGGGTGATGTCGTGCTTTAGGAAGACACTTTCCTCCAGGCTGGAGGTGTGGGTGAGGTCAGAGAGGTTCTCTGAGACACGGGACTTGGTGACAATAGCCCAGCCAGGTGAGAGGTGACAGGCTGAGCCATCCCAGCAAAAGCTTGCTGTCCCTTCCAGGCCTCAGACCACGGCCTGCGAGCCAGCAAGGAAGATCTTCCTAGGGAGAGATTTATGGCTACCAGTGACTCTCCTGTCCCCTGCCAGGGGAGTTTGGCCACAGCTGGGCTCAGCGTGTGCAGAGTATAGTCTGTCCTGAAGGCGCCCCTGACGGAGCTCCTGTGCTCCTCGTTAAGTGCAAAGTGCCACTGGGCATCGCCGGTGACAGGCGCCGCCATCTGACAAGGTGGCTGTGATTTGGGGGAGGAGCTGAATGTCCCGATAGGGGCCTGGGGCCCTGTCTCATGGCTTCCTTATAAGTGGGCCTAGTCACACCCCAGGTACTTCGGAGAAACAAAATAAGGACAAGTTGCTTTAGAAGTATCCCTGGGTGGTGATAGCAGTGGCAGCTGCTTTGCGTTGGGTCCTTGTCCCTGACGAAACCCAGCTGGGCATGTGGGGAGCAGACCCTGGGTGGGAAAACCTGTTCTCCATCATAGCTGGTGTCCACTCTGCGGTTAGCTCGCCTATTGTTTTGAGTCACTCTCTGGTCCCATGGAGACTGTTTTCTAATACCATAGACCAGAAGCCAAGGACAGGAGAGGAATTCCACAGGAAGGGGCTGAGGCTGGTTCTGAACTTCGGATGATCCACCAGGGCCCCGCAAGACTGACCTCTCACTGTGTCCACAGTCGGGGACTCCTCTGCGCTGATGTAGGACCCTCTCTGTGGCCTTTCTGGGTGCTGCAGGGGGCCCAGCAGCAGCCCTGGCCTCCACCCACCAAACACCAGTAGCACCTACCAGTTGAGACACCCAAAAGTGTCTCTAGAGGTTGCCACCTTCCCTGGAGGCATCATCACTGCCAGAAACTGCTGCTTTAGGGAGAGACTAAGGTAATCTCAGAATGCCTCCTGCAGTTATCTGTTTTCCAAACCCAGCCCTGGACCAATCCTGCCTGCTGCCCTCACTTGCGAGACACTGGCTCTCAGACACTGGTTGATCACCCGGCTGGGAGCACAGGCCTTATGAGGCTGGGATCAGAGGTCAAGCAGAAACTGACAGCCCCACGGGGTATGGTGGTGCACGCACGACTGTAATCCCAGCCACTTGCAAGGCAGAGGCAGGATGATCATCAGCTCAGAGCCAACCTGGGACTCAGTGAGATCCTATCTACAGTAAAGAAGCCCAGGCCTACGGCTCAGTGACAGAGGCCTGCCTAGCAGGTGAGAGTCTTGGGTGGGTCCAGTCTCTCAACTGCAATAAGCAAACAAAAACCCTTTCAGGAGTCTTTCTGAACTGTTTTTGTTTGTTTGTTTGTTTAATTTCTGTCCCCTGACAGAGCCTGGGTGAAATCCAGGAGAGTCTGCACAAGCTCCAGCACCTTCGGATGCCGCTCCCTCAGGCTGAGGTCACCCTCAGCGTACCCCGGCTGAGGTAAGAGGATGCATGGTAGAGGGTAGAGGGTGATGGGTAGGATGGGGTGCGGGCGGATCTGCCTCAGGGACCTCATCCCGGCCCTGTGTAAAAGCCCACAATCACGCAAGCACAGGCCACAGTGGCTAAAGACGTCCATTTGTATTTGGGGACCTGATTTTCTTACAAGAGAAAGAGTGGACTCAGCACCCAGAGAAGCCCAAGTAGCAGAGAGAGCCACAGATGCTAGTGTTGCAGCCAGGAGCCAGGAGCACTTTTGGAGCCCAGAAAGAGCCAACCCCAGGCCAGCACCGAGTGTAGATTTCTGACCTCCCAGTCCGGAGGGCACCGGTGGCTGTGTGGGGCAGGCAGCGTGGTCCTGCTCTACAGTGGCTGTGGGGGTCTTGCAGGGCCTCCTTGGCAAAATCAATGTGGATCCACCTTGGCCAATGAAACTAAGAGGTGCTTTTCTGGAACTCATCAATGGGCAGCGAGTGCTGTACCTGACACTGTGTGAGGACCAGCGCACTCAGCTCCCAGCTCTCTGGCTCTAGGGAACTTGTTTTTTGTGGGGAGGAAATTAACACATGACTAGACCTTTTTTTTTTTTTTTGGTACTGAGCATTGAGCTCGGGGCCTCATGCATTGAGCTCGGGGCCACAGTGCTGCCCGAGTCACGTTCTCACCCTCCCCTTTTAAATTCCACTTTGAGTCAGTCGTGCTAAGTTGAAGCTGTGATTCTCCTGCCTCAGCCTCACCAGTACCTGGGATTGCAGGCATGTGTCATGGCACCTAGGTGATAAACACTTAAAAATTATGACTCTTGGTTCAGGAAAATGATCTGAAGAGAACAAAATAGCATAGCTTGTGAAGCAAAGGATGTTAGAAAGTCCTGAGGAGGAGAATGGAACAGAAATCCAAAGAGTGGTGAAAGGAGTCTGCAAACAATAAGAAATGTTTCCCTTTTACACCACTGAATGTTGGAGCTTGTTCGTTACACAGCAAAAGCTCACTGATGTACAGTGACTAGACACGGGCTCAGAGAAGCGCTACTAGGTGGTGTGGGACACAGTCAGCCTCCGCGGTAACAAGGCCAGTCAACAGGGTTCAATAACTGCTACTGCCCTCCAAGGGGCGCAAGCTCGGGGTCACGGCTGTGCGTGGCTCGGTCTCCTCAGGGGCCCTCAGCTCCCAGGCTGAGCAGCAAGAGAACATCCAGGCGAGTTTGTAGCTCAGACTCTGTTTCTTTGCACCTCTCAGAGGCTCCTGGCTTTTGGAAATGAACATATTGGGCTGCACTGAAGCAAAAGAACACGACAGAGACGATGATTCTAAAACTGGCTTTAATGGAAGTGGCTGACAATCTCAGTTGGCAGAAGGCATGGCTGAGAGAGCTGCACGGCTCTGGCTCCATGTGACAGGTGCCAGGGAGAGCACATAAAAGTGGCGGACCACACCACGAGCTTGGAGCTAAGTCTCTCCGTCTCCGTCTCCTCCTTTCTTGTAGTGCTGGAGGTCGAACCCAGGGCTCCCTTGTGCCAGGCAAGTGCTCTACCACTGAGCTACAGCCCTAGCCCATGACTCCTGCCTCTCTATAGCTTGGGAAAATCATTTCACTTTCTGGAGCCTCGTGTTTCTCATGGTAGTGGAAAGCTAAAACCTGACTACAACAGGCGAAAGTTAAACAAGCTGCTCCTCTGATTCCTCACCCAAGTCCTGTTGTGTGACAGGCTCTTGATAAATCACAGCTAACTTCACTGAAAATACAGTCACTGGTCTTTGAATTCCGACTCCCTGCCGAGAATTTTATGCACCATCAACCAGAGAACCATGCCCAGAAGATCACACAGGCACGCATGCGCACACATGAGATGTGAGGGGTTTATTTCAGGGAGCTGGCACACACTATGGTGGAGGTTGGCCAACCTGAAATCTGGAGGGCAGACTGGCAGGCTGGAAGCACAGGCAGGATTCTGTGTCATAGTCTAGAAGCAGAATTCCTTCTTACTTGGGAAACCCCAGTTTCTGCTCCTCAGGCCTGAACCCAGCTGGATGAGACCCATTTCCCTTAGCAAGGGCGACTTCCTCCTGGAGCAAAGCTCCAGAGCAGCCAGGGCAGGAGCTGCAGAATTCGAGGCTGCCGCCCAGGATGCCATGCAGGGGTGTGTACTGGGATGCCACCTCCCCTGACTGTGGGCTGGCTCAGGGTGGTGAGTTGTCTTTGTGAGCGTAGGTTCTATTACATGGGGAAGGGATTTGCAGATGAATTAGAGTTATTTATTAGCTGGCTTTGAGTTAGTTAAAAGGGAAATTATCTGCAGGGCCTGATCTAATCCTATGCACCCTTTAAGTGCATAGTCAGAGACAGAAATGAAGCATGAGGGAGAAAATTTCTGTTGCGGCCAGGGGCTGAGAACAAACTGGAGGAGCAGAGAGAGAGAGGCCCCTGACACCTGGAAGCTCGGCAGTGAGGGCTGGGTCCTGCAAGCTCAAGAAATGTAAGGTGCTTGGAACCAGCGTGGTCCCTGGAGCCTCCTGCAAGTAGCGTGGTCTGGTCCACACCTTTGTTTCAGCCGTGGGGGCTGAGCAGGGGACCTAGGGTGGCCCTGAGCCCTGTCCGGGAGCTCAGCTCCAAGCACTGTTCCAAGCGAGTGAGTTTGCAGCGATGTCCTGAGTAGCACAGATAGCGGGGTGAGGATGGGGACTCTCTCTGGGGGAGCGAGACTTGCCCCGTGACCTTCACCTGCAGGGGTGGCTTCCTGACCTGTGCTCTCGCGTGGTACCCTGATCTTTGAGCTTGCAGATCAGCGGCTGAGTGCTCTGCGAATTCTTACGCATTTTTGCATAAAGGGTCCTTACATTTGCATTTTGTACCAGGTCCTGCAAATTCAGTCACTGAGGCTACATTCAAGAGAGAAAGAGTCGAAAGAAACTGAAAAACAAATCAAATGGAGAATATTTTGTGACACAAACCGCGTATGAAATTCAAATATCAGCGCTGCGGATTCATGCACGGATGTCCATGTTCTGGACACAGGGGCACAGTGGACAGTCGGGACAGAGATTATGTGGCACTCAGTCTCCGATGTGCTCCATGGGAAACTTTCCCCTCCAGGCTGGAACTGGGAAACTTCCCTACAGTCCTAAGCAGCCACCGCCCTGAGCTCCCGACCACCCCTGCTCCATCCCGCCCCAGAGTCTTCGGGACCTCCTTCCTCTAACGCCTTGGAAAGGCTGGGCTGCCGGGAGCTCTCTGGATCCATGTCACTGCCCACACAGGTGTCCACTCCTGCTGTTGGCTTCTGCTTCCGCCTGGCTCCCTAGTTTGTGCCACACCCCATCCTTTGGTTGCTACTGCTACAAGTCGAGCTTCCTCCTGCCTCAGCCTTAGCTCCAGCTGTTCCCTGTGCCTGCAGTGCTCTTCCCATAACTCCACTGCCGCTCACAGTTAGTGAACTTCTGCTTTTTCTCAGATCTGGGCTGAAGCACCAGCATAGGCTCCTCTCCCCCCAGATTAGGTCAAGCCCTGTGCTATGCACTCGGGAAGCAGTTTGCTGTGCAGCCGCCCTGAAGAAACAGCCTGTCATTCTCCCTCTCCCTAGGGCAAGGCATCTTCAGAAGCTATTTGGAAAATTCTTCTGTATGGGAGATTTATCCATCTCCCCAATTTATTTATTTATTCAATCATTTAATCAGTATGGTCTCATGCATATTTATTTTTACTTTGGGTTATGATCCGATAATACTTCCTTTGTTTTCCTGTTCAAATCATTCCTACTTTGACCACCAGGAGCCCTTTGAGTTGGCTCTGCTTCCTTTCTGTCTACTCTCGGCATCGTGGGTGGAGGTTGCTCTGATTTGTTTCAGCACTTCCTTGCTCTCTGCCTCAGAAAGCCAAGGTCAGCTCGTGTGTTCCTCTCCTGGTTCCACGATGGCTCCCTTCTCCAAACGGTTCTGGTGACTGCTGGTGGATGAACTTAGAAGCCAGGGTCAGGGGCAGGTGGGCTCGCTGCTGCTGTGGCGCCATCGCCTCTGGGCCACCTCAGCCGGCACAGACCCCTGTGGATACACGCAGCTATCAATACTTTCACGTGTCAGTGCCTGTACCTACTGAAAGCCCAGTCTGAGTTCATGTTGATGCCCTCAGCTCTCCCTCGTTGCCACCAGGGTGATGCTAGCCTTCTCTGCCTCCATGTCTCACTCGAACAGTGAGACACTGGGTCCCCCCACCGGCCGCTCTCAGTTATTCAGTTGCAGTGGACTCGTGTTGGGATCGGCCGTTCGTCAGTGCTCCTACCATCGCAGGGGAAACAGCCTTGCCGGCCAGATCCCTGGTCTCCTTGTCGCACCTTGTGCCATTGGTCTCCCCAGCTCTACTCCTGGCTAAAGTCCCTTGGGTCAGGGCCTCTCAGCGAGGCTGTTTCAGACAGCCTGGACATGTCCATGTGTTGGTCATGTGCCGTGCTCCTTGCAAATCGGTAGAGTCTGACTTCCTGGAGAGGGGTGAGGGGAAGTCTGCGTGGGGGACAGGATGGCACCTCGCCGGTATCCTCGACTCACTCACCAGTGAGCCGCTGCTCAAACCTCCATGTCAAGACCAGAGGACCAGATCCTCTAGAGACAAGTGACCTGTCTGTGCCACCGTTGCTCTAGGAGTCCAGCCTCCCTCTCCCTCCATGGAGCCATACTGGAGGTCGGAAGATTGCTTTTGTCGATGGAGGGAACCCGCTCCATTAGGGTTCCCTTTATCTAGTTCATGTGGGGAAGAGGATCTTTGCACACTTCGGCATTTCTTGAGCAGTGCCTTCCTGCACCTCCACCCGTACCTCCTCCAAGGTCTGGAGTGGGAGCTTGTGGTTCTGGAGCCCTGGCCTCCCTATCAGCAGGGTTCAGACTCAGAAGGTCTGATCAATGCGGTCACTTCAGCTCTCACCCACCAGGGTGTCCAGGTGACTCAGACAGGAGCGGGGCAGCCAATGATCTCAGGTTCTGTTTTCCACTTGAGCACTGGGTTTTTCCAAGTGGACCTTAAAAATACATTCCAGAAAGACCTTTTAGCTTTTCCAGGGATTAGTTTCTACCCTATACAAGTGTGGAAGAATCCAAAGAGCAGAAACGGTGAGATGAGGGTTTAATGGAACATGCTCCAGGCCCTGGGCCCTGTTTCAGTCCACACAAGTGACATGGCTTCCCAACAGGGCCACCAAAGCATCTTCTCTCTCTGGGATGGGCCTCTGACCAGACAGGCCCCTTTAACAGGCAATCTGTTTAACACACCGAAGAAGTGAGAAGTGAGAAGTGAGAAGTGAGAATGAAGGGTCTGCCCTTCTGTGGCTGCCTGGAGCTAACCCAGCTCTCAAAGATGTGACGGAAGGCGGCGCTCAAGGAAGAGCAGCGGCGGAGTTGCTTTTGGCTCTCTGATGGGAGCTCACCCTCTTAGGGTGCCCTTTGAAGAGGCCATAGTTTCAGCAAACTCACTGGACTAGGACACAGCTACCTCAACAACTGTGAGTCAGTCAAAGCCAAGCCGATAATCACCGGGAATACAAAGTCCACCCTGGCCCTCTCCACCTCTGCCACATGAAGTCTCTCCTTCAACCCTTTGGTTGCACCCCATGCTGCTCCTTTGAGACGTGACCCAGCAGGAGCCAGTAAGTCAGCACACCCTGCACTGATGTGTTTAGTGCTCATCTAACTCCTAGCCTAGACTTGGGCTTCACGGGACGAGGAGTCATTGGTCACAGGGATGCGTGAGGACCTGGGCTCCAGGGACCAGTCTCTTCGGGAACTTGGGTAGCGTACCTTCATCTGTAAGCCTTAGCTTTTCATTTGTAAAGTGGAGGTAATACCCTCAACTCGTAGGTACTACTTCTAATTTAATTTTAGAGATGAAGAATTTGCAGACTAAAATTTGGTAGTCCCCGCTTTAATGTCACCCTCACATCTATAATTCTACCTACCAATCCATCCATTCACCCACCCTCCCTCCTTTCCTTTCATCCACCCATCTTCCCTCCCTCCCTCCCTCCCTCCCTCCCT
>PVLA01000467.1:0-143546 GCA_004027455.1 Hydrochoerus hydrochaeris | reverse complement strand
TCAGATGAAAGATTTCCAGACAGGCACCCTATTTGCCATGGCCATGCTCCATTAGATAGAGCAAGTTTAAACCTCTGGCATCACTGGAATTAATAGGAGTCATCCTGACTTTCTCCCTGGAGAAGATGGCTGAGCTGATGGAACCTTGCAAACTGAGACCTGTGCTATCTTTTGTTGCATATAATTGTACCAAGACACCGTATGACCTGATGAAGTTGAGGCTGGGGATAAGCAGTCAGGGCCTGCCTTCTGTTACTTCCTAGCAGTGAGCCGCGCAGATGGCAGCCTTGAGAGTACCAGGTCACCCCTCTTGTCTGATCTGGGGGAGGTTTTCTCCAACCCTGCCACCGCTCAAGATACAACCTTGGGCTGGGGGCCACTGAATGGACAGAACCTCATTTAGCTTATTTGAAAAATGGACACCACCACGCAGCTGCCCCTTGGGGACCCTGAATGTCCTCAGTCTCATGATTAATAGCACACAGGGGGAGAAAGGACAAAAGCTCCAAGGGCTCCCATTGTGAAGGTATTATCTGCCAGCTGCAGGACCTGGGGCGCCCCAGAGAAGCACAGGAACTTCTGCCAGGTAGCTGCTGGGATCCAGGAAGGCAGGAGGGAAGTGTGGCCATGGCCTCCCTGACCTCCAGCTCCAGGCTCACTTGGCTACCCTGGAAGTGGGGTGCGAGCCAGGGCCAGCTTCCTCTTCCCCGCTAACCATTGTGTGCATGGCGGACGCAGCCCTCTTCCACTCCCTTGGCCTCTTCCTCTCCTTCTGCCTCTGCCTCTCCTGCCCCCTCTCCCTGTTCCCCGCCTCTGCCGGTCTCCACCTGCTCACAGGCACCAGGCCCACCCTCTGTGGAGCTGAAGATGACCACAGAATGCCAGAAGTTTGCATTGCAGATCAGGGGAGGTTGCTGTTGGTGCCATGTGGGATTCTGCATTGGGCTTGGAGTTGCTCAGTGGTGATACTGCACAGAGTTGGGACACAGGATAGGACACCTATGGGCCCTTCCCCAAGGCCACATCCCAGATATGGCTGCAGGCTGAGGTCAGTGGTGGAGAGCCTCCAGCTAGCCAGCAGTGGACACGTGTTGAATGACTGAATGAAAAAATGATCGAGTGGGCGTGTCAGGGTCACAGTGTCCTCCCTTATGGGGAGAACAACAAGTCATGGAAGATCCTCATGGAAACAGAACTTGTGCATTTCCACACAGATGTTTATTGAGGAACAAAGCCTGTTGCTGAAGGCCCCTGATGGCTGGGGCAGGTGAGTGGCCAGGACTAGAAAGCTGGAAGCGTGAGCGTCAGGTCCTTTCTAAGGATGGAAATTTATCCCTGCTAGAGCTGCAGGGCTGACCAGGGACTGCCTGGCAGTTAGCAAGTCACCAGCATGTGCCTGCTGGTGGCCTTGGTGTAGCGAGGCCCAGAGGCTGTGTCTCACCTGCCTCCATCACAGAGCCGAGAGGGGGAGGAAGGAAGCCTGCGGGCCCGGGAGAGCGATGGCCTCTTTAGTTCCTCGCTAAATCCCTATTTATAAAAGGGCATTTATAAATTAATGAGCAAAATATTGAACCCCAGGCCTTGGTAGCAGAAGGACGAACACAGCTGCACTTTGTCACGGCGACAGACCCAGCGGACATTCATTTTTAACAGGCGAGCATCATTCGAATGAAGACAGTGGCCATCAGTTAAATAAATAGTTGTGCTGTCGTAGCCACACGTGCCAGCCAGGCTCAGAGCACTGCCTTGGTGCTTCCAAACGGGCACTGGTCAGCTACGGAGCCTGGGTTTCTGTGGTTCTCAGAGTCCCGAGGAGGGGTGGGGTGGTGGGGGGGGTCCGTCCCAGAAGTGAGAAGGAATTTCATCTCATCCAAAAGCTATAGAACTGGCTATGGAAGTTTTGAAATCCAAACACATTTTAGTATTAAATATATGTGCTCATGATTTCTTTTGATACAAAAATAAATTAATCATGATGGAAGGAAATACAATAGCCCCCTTCACCCCTACATTGTGTCTCCTGGAAGTCTTCTCCTCTGCATGCACACAGGCTGTGTGTGTCTCTCGCGTGTCTCCTGGATGCTGGTGTGTATTAGGGTTCCTCTTGGGGAGATACACTTGGCATCTTTCCGTAGCTCCCCCAAGGCAGTTGCTGGCTTCACACCACGGTGGGTCTAGATAGTCACGCTAGGTGAACCTGTGGAGCAGATCGGCCCCCTTGGCAGCTGTGTGGGGCTCATCCTTGCTTTGGATGTCCCTTCATTGACAGAAGCTGGGGGTCTGGGTGGCGGTTAACATTTTGTTTTGCTAACCTCTAAGATCTTCATATCTTAGGGCAAATTCCTGGGAGTGGAATCATTAAGCCAGAAGCTACATGCACTGTTCATTCCGATGGACACCATCAACTTGTCTCTTCCGGAGGACGCTGACCCTTGATGCTGGGTACCTCCTTAGGTCCCTGCCCCCACCCCCCATGTCTTGCACACACTCCCCCAGCTCTCCCAGGCCAGGAGACACAGGGATGGAGGACACTAAGACCTCTGGGGCTGGTTGGTTGGTGGTGAGTTTGCTGCTCTGCCTGGGAGTGTACTGCACCCCTCTTTCCTCATCTGTGGAATGAGGCCATGACAGAGCCTCCTTCAGGGGCTGATTTGAGGCCTCATGAGCTCACTTTCTGGTCACCAGGATGCCCACACACGCAGAGGTCCTGGGTAACATGCCGCAGTCTTGGGACAGGAGTCAGGTGGACTCTGGGGAGCCTTGCAGGGATGCCAGATCCCCACTGGTGCCATGGAAGACGCCTTACTCTCTGTCCCGAGCAGGCCTGCCATTGGCCCACCCGCCCCTGCCCACCACCCTTCTCTCCTCTAAAGTTTTAGGTCCCAGAGATGCAATGCTGTGTTCACTTACAGGCAAGTGAACAGGAGCCCAGATAGAAGTGGACTTATTCAGGGTCCCACAGCTTGATACATCACAGTGGAGCTTTGTCACTTCCACTTTTTACATTAAGCTCAAAACATCTTCCTTTCTTCTTACATGGAATAAGAACCTTGCTACACTTTTGAAGTGCCAGGGCCTGGGTCTGAATTCTTATCTGCTACTTTCCGACTTTGGGAAAATTGCTTTAGCTGCTGGGGTCTGCAGATCTCACAGAGCAGAGATACACAGACTTGGTGAGAGCCTGTCAGTGCTGACCCAGGGCTCGGGCGTGGGGTGCAAGGCACAGGAGAGAAGCGTGGCTGTGGCTCCAGCACCACTGGAGAGCCAGGCGAGCCAGGAGCTTGGTGCAAAAGATGTTCTGATCGCAGTGGCCCCAGAGTCGAGCTATTTTATCATCGTCTTGGAATTCATCCAATACATCTGACCTTTGGATTCAAGGAATAATTAATGGGGTACTTTGGATGGCGCTTGAAGTGTCAAGTTTTTAATTAATATGCCAGACTGAATATACTCAGCTGGACATTCTGCCCAGTCCATCTAATTATCCAGCCTCATTATGCAACTCAATTGCGTTTTCCATTACTCAGTGATTTTGCTAAATGGGCATCCATGCTGCAGACGGGCAGAGCGTGCCAATATTGATTAGAGAGCATACATTATTACACAGCAGAGGCCATGCCTGGGGCTGTAAATCTCGGGCTGGATGTGGCTCCTCTGCAGCCTCCAGGCGGGAGACAGAATTGTCTTTGGAAGCAGCATTTTATCCACCAACCCTCCCTCTAAACTTCCACTGTGTCTTGCCTTTTGTGTAATTGAATTGCCTTTCCCTTGCCAACTCCCCGCTGTAAGCGCAATCAGGGACTCCTCCTGCTTTAATAGCTGAAATGGACGCACCAGGTTTTTCACCTTCCCTGGGCACCAGAATGACGCAAAGTGATGTGCTCGTCAGAGGGCAGCCGGCGTGGGAGGAGGTTGTGAGCATCGTGTTCTTGCTGGTTCAGGACAGGTCCCATGTCAGCCCCGCTTTCTCTCCTTGGGTGGCCTCCAGCCTCCATGGGTGAGGGACCTAGCAGGAAGTTCACTGCCCATCACCAAAAATTTTTAGGATTGTGATTGTAATTCCGAGAGGTAGAAGGCTCCTCTCTGCAGTAGCGAGGGTGTGCTTTCAGGCGCCACCGCGAGCTTTGATTTCTATCAGCTCCCCAGCCCAGGGCCAGTCTGCATTCCTAATCTGGGATGTAGGTGCAGCAAATGGAAAAAGAGAAGTAAAAAGCAAAGGATGATGAACAGCTGGGCCAGGCCCCCTCCTGCATGAATGTTGGTGCACGTCATGTACGTGACAGGCGATTCACACCTGTCGTCTCCCGTCTTCAGGAAGCACATGCTTAGGGGAAGCACTTTTTAAATCTTTCCTAGACCCCTCGCCAAGCTTCCCTTGAAATAAGTGTGTCAAGCAGCGGTCTGTAGAAGAGAAAACCGAGGTTCAGGCAGGTTAAGGCCCTCGCACCAGGTCCCATAGCAGCAGTGGGATTGGAGGCCAAACTGGGACTGAATTTTGTCTGTGACACCCGTGTGTACGAAGCAACTATCTAGCAGAGGGCCATGTGACCACGGACTCAGGGCTGGTGCTGTAATCCCCTGTGAGGGAGACGTCTGAGGCACAAGAGCTGGAACCTCATTTAAACCCAAGCAGTTGTTTTCGTAGCAGAGGTGTGGGGTGGAGGGTTGCGTTCCTCCCAGGCTGGAAACAGGAAAACTGTGAACACAGCGCGTCCGTCCGGCATTCAGCGCCCTCTCCCCTCATTTCAACTTTATTAGTGTTGTCTCCGGGGCCCGCACTGCACTCTGCGGCAGGGTCTGCTTCCAGCCTACCTCGCTTAGTCAATCAGCAGTCTGTGTGTCTAACTGGGCTGGTGCTGACACTCCTGTTGGCAATCTCACAGTGCAATTAGCAACAATTAACCTCGAGAATGAGTGAACTGGCACAGAAAGAAGTTTTGCTTTTGCCAAGCCCAACAGACTCGCTGTCTACAAACCCCAATTGGGTTCTTCTGGATGCTCCTAATGAGGAAAGGAGTCCTAGGGGCCTAAGTAGACTGAGGGGCAAAAATAAACCTCATTTATGCAGCGCCCACTGATGCCAGCCTCGGTGCCTGGCGCTGACTTGCCTTTCTGAAATCCCCTCTGAAGATCTTGTGAGATGAGCGCTGTTTGCACACCCTTAAAAAGCCCCGATGGGTTAATTTCGAAACGGCAAGAGGACATTTCAGAAACAGTTTGCGGGGTGTCGCTCTGGGGTGTCCTATGTCCTTTGCCTCATTTCCCCTATTGGTGACCTGGTGTCCAATGTGGAATAATGGGGTGGCTCCAGCCACAGTTAACTAGAGTGGCACCTCTTCCCAGGCCTCGTTCTTGTGTGATTAGCTTAGTGCCCACCACCCCCTTTTCAGAGGCCGGGACACCGATTGTAGAAAGGCTCGGGGGACCTGCTGTAGGTGACACAGCCAGCAAGTGATGGAGCCCAGCTTCCTGAGGTCACAGCCTCTCTGCCCTCTGTTTCCCAGACGCCCTTTCCCGGGGATCAGGCCTGCTGGGGAGACTTTGCCTGTGGGTGACGGTAGTTTGTGGACACCAAACCACGGCCAGTGGTAACAGTGTCTTCTCGCTCATTTTTCTCTTCTAAAAGTCACATTCCTGTAGCTCCTCCTTTCTCATGGTAGGCCTTGGTACAATCAGCAGACGGGGAGGCTTTGAGCAGCAAGCGTCCCACATACCGCCAGGGTGGTGGCACGGGCAGAAAGCACACGGCTGCCTGACTGAGGACAGCTGCGGTCAGTGCACATCCACCAGCCAGTGCAAAAGGCGGGGGCTGGAGGGGCGGTGACACCAGTAGCTATTAACACTGATGGCTGTGACTTAACAAATCACAAAATTAAAGCCCATTAGGCGCTGTTTGGGGAGTAGTTGGTGATTTAAAAGGTCGTTGAACTACAGTAAATAATGAAACAAATAGTGGCCTGTTTTGTGCTGGGGAGATGGGGCCTGTCTGGAGGGGACAGGGAGGAGACATTTTAAAGGCTCTGGGGAAGGGATTTGACATCATCCCCTTCCCTCTTGGTGGCAGTGGGAATGTGACTGCTAGTTAAATTAAAAAAAAAATCAATACCATTTCTGGTGATGGTGAGTTAGGGGCTATTTGCTGAGGCTTAAGGGGAATAAAGGCCCCAGGCCCGCAGATGGTCAGTTGGTGATCACCACTGTGCATTTCTGCAGTCTGCAGTCTGGGGGTGGGGCTGTCCAGGCACCTGTGCAGGGTGCAGGGCCTCGAGTCAGCCGTCAAGGTCGCAGCTGGGTGCATTAGGGCAGCCGTTTGTGAAGTCGCCCCCCCCCCGGCTGCGGCCCACTGCTCTCTCCCACCCGCTCCTGGCCCTGCCCCTCCTCGGTGGTGGCCGTGGTGACTATAGGGGCCGAGACCCCGCTTCATTCGGATTTCCAGCAGACAAAGGCTGAGGTGCGGGCCTGCGGCTGCCTCCACACCAATCGATCCTGGGGCTGTAATAACTACAATTTTCTGATTTGAAGGCAAAACCAAATAACCCAGAAGAGTAACTCCAGGGCTATTTGCAGCCCTCTTCCTGAGCAGGAGTACAAATTGATTTTCCCTTTAGAGGCCCAATTTGGGGCTGCTCATCGACCCCCCCCTCCTTCGCTGCCCCCCTCTTTCTTCTGTTCCACTCAGGCCCAATTAGGACTGGCTCAGGAGGTGTTTTGCTTCCCCTGTTGCCTTTGGTGGCTGAGCTCGGCCTTTATGCGAGAGCGATGGCAAGTCCTTGGCAGCCCTGTTGCAGCTGTGGGGCAGGAGCCTGCTGACTCCATTTCCACAGCCAGGGCCAAGGCTGAGGCTCCAGGTTTGTCTTTGCTGACCATCAGCTCTCCAGAACCTTCCACGACTCAGTTCGGTCAGAGCCACCAGTTCTGATCCCCCAGGATCCCTCCTCTTCTGTCTTCACACCGCTCTGTACCTGAGGGAGCTCTGAATGGCCCACCCTGCTCACAGTTCCCCGGGGGCTCCCATTGCACTCTGTTGGGGCCCCTGAGCCACTCCCTCCCTCCCACCTCTGCTCAGCCATGGTACAGCCCACGGTCCCTTCCAGCATAGTGTCCACCCCGGGGCCTTTGCCCATGCTGTTTTTTCTGCCCACCACCAGCCCCTGGTTCTCAACCCAACTGTTGCCTCCCCTGGCCCATGAGCCCCTCATAGCCCTTTTTCTCGTCCGGGTTTTGTTTGTCGTTTTGTGCGCTGGCTGTGAAGGCCCTTCTGCCCTCCCCAGCACCGTAGCTGGCCACAGAGGACAGGCTAAGGCACACCTGAGCGGATTCTGTGCCCAGGAGAGCATCGAGGCACCAGAGCGGAGCCGGCTGCCCCTCCAGGCCTTTCTCAGCTGTGACATTTTATACGTCTGGGTTCAGCTCTCTCCAGCTTCTCATTTTACACATGAGGGAGCTGAGGCCTCTGCGGGGTGATCGTAACACCCACGCCCCCCTCCTAGAGCTATTAGTGGGGTCTTCGGGCTGCTCCCCCTCCCTGTTCTGAGGGCACCTCGGGCAGCCTCAGATCTGGAAAGGAGGCAGTGGCTGGCGCAAGGCCCCTGTGTCAAGCTGGAGGCCTGGGGCGGGTGGGGCCACCTGGCCTGGTCAGTGGCCGAGCCCTGCAGCAGGGACAGAGCTAAGGCTGTGAGCTGGCTCTTCTGGCTAAAGTTACGCTCGTGCTCAAGGCAGAAAGGGTCAGAGACAAAGCAATTACACACAGGCCATGGAGATCAGCCTGGAGCTTCCCGGTCTCTGAAATGCTCTCCTTCAAGCCTTCATTAAGAGCTGCCTGTCAGCTCATCTCTGTGCGCTTAAAATACTTTCCACTCCTCCCTTCTGCAGGGGCCTCCACGCTCGGCACTGCATCCAGCCTTTCCTGGCCCCACTCGGAGCAAGGCCACTCTGCCTGCCAGGCGGCTCCCACCTGGGGGGCCCAGGAAGTCCTCCAAGTCTCTTCCCTACTCTTTGTGCACCGTTGCAGACCCTGGGCAGAGTAAACCCCACCTGACCCACGGTTCTGTCGGCATCTGCACCCACCGGTCCCTTTTTTTGTGTGTAGGAGTGACCACGGGGCTGGGTACTTCCCTTTTGTCCAGAAACCTCTTCTGTAAGCTTCCGCTCTCTTCAGGCTGACCCTAGCCCACTGTGAGGGACAGGTTCCTGTCAGAGGGTCCTGGGGGCAAAGCCAAAGACCCAGGCACCACCCTCGCCCTGCTGCAGGCTGGCACGTGGTGCGGGGGCTGGTTCTCTGGGGTCATGCCCTGTGCTCCCGGCCACCTGCACCCATTCTGCCAGAGATGGCAAACAGGAACCACTTGAGGGGCCATCGGCCGCTGTTGATGTGAATCAGAGGGTGCGGGGACGGTCCAGGGCGGAAGCGTGCTGGTCACCCATTAGTTGTTATGGAAACTCATTACCCCAAGAGGTCATTCAGCTGAAAGTATAAACAATTTCCCAAAAGGTTTCAGTGAAATTCAAGGGTGACAGGCATAATGGCATCATGAAGGGAGGGCAGGGTGTTTTCCTGCTGAGGCAGGGCGGGGGCTGCTTCCTGTCAGGTAGCCCCGCTGTCCTTCAGCCCCTGCGGTCGCCTTGCCCAGTGCCATGAGGCACTTGGCAGGCCCTTCCAGACCCCACACCTCCTCCAGTCTGAGGGCCACTTGCTTCTCTCAGACACTGTCCTACAGGGAAAGAAAAATTAAAAGCTAATGTGGCCCCTCAGGGTTCCCTGAGCAAATTCCTTTTACAAACTTCGGTGCAGAAAAATATCACGTTCTCTGACAATAATAAAGCCACTGACCCATACATCATTGGTGGTGATGATTGTTACATGATTTGTTATTAATGATTGATTATTATTAATTGCAATTATTAACAATAATGTCGAATACCATCAGGTGTCAGATTGCCAGTGTTTCAAGAGCTGATTCTAATCTCAACTCTGTGAGACAGACACTCTCTCCCCATTTTATGGGTAGGCAAATTGTTACATCGTCTATTACCCTTTTGTGCCATTAAAAATGTGATCTAGACCTTGTGCCAACGAGACTATAAGGCCTCTCTTTCTCTCTGTCACTCGGCAAGTATCTGCGGCATTTCTACAGTCAGCTGCCCATTCCTCTAGGCAGAGCATCCATGTATATACCTGTGGTTGGTCTTCTCCTCTGCATGACTACTTCCTACCCCTCTTCAGAACCTGGACATTGTTTCTGCAGAAAACGTTTCCTGAATTGCCGAGGCAGCTCAGGGGGGTTTCTTGATGCTCCTAGAGACAACGTAACTCAGCAATTGAGGGTACGTGTCAATTGCTTGTTTTACAATTGAGTCCTCTTCTAAGCTAGGAACCCTCTGCAGCCTGAAGTCCTATTTGAGGAGGGCACAAAATAGGCAGCGAATAGTTGTTGGATTTATCACCAGGATGAAGCTGCCGGAGGGCTGGGTGCTGGGAGGGCTGCTTGTATCCACTGGATAGTGGATCTCGACAGGGGATGCCAAATACTTATGTGGACTGAGGAAGCATGGTGGGTGGATGACTGGAGGGTTACACGTCCGATGGTTGGATGTTGGCTGGTGGATGAAAGGATGGAAGAAAGGACAGACAGAAAAATGGATGGTTGGGTGGTTAAATGGATGAATGGATACATATTCATACAGC
The DNA here is from genome assembly GCA_004027455.1 of Hydrochoerus hydrochaeris. Lineage (NCBI taxonomy): Eukaryota > Metazoa > Chordata > Mammalia > Rodentia > Hydrochaeridae > Hydrochoerus > Hydrochoerus hydrochaeris. The sequence goes on along the minus strand of PVLA01000467.1, from coordinate 133,861 downwards.
TGAATTTATGCGTAAACAGAGTGGCGAGTACTGGGCTGGAGAGTGGGATGCTCGGATGGGTATAGTTGGATGGGAACAGATGGGCTGCAGGGTGAAGGGACACGGATGGGTGACTGCATGATTGACAGAAGACCGCTAGGGTAGAGGGTTGGATGGGATGGGTGGTGGGTAATTTAATGTTGAACTGATAGATGAATAGCAGAAAGCTGTTATTAAAGTCAGTTTCCCTGAACAACAGATTCTGGGCTGGCATTTTACATGCAGAAAAATAGGAAGAGGCTGCAGTGTCGAGACCCGTAACAAGTGAAAGAGGAAGCATCGGCAGATGGCAGAGTCGCAGTAATGCAGTGGTAGCACAGGCCTCAGTAAACCCTGTGGAGTGGAGGACTCTGGAGGTAGGGTAGCCCCTCGGGGTGTCCTGCCTTGAGGCAAGCATTCTTAGTATTTGTATCTTTCACTAATCAGCCACTGGGTGCACAGTGTCCTTGGGGAAAAGCCAGATCGTGAGTGGGCCAAGGGCAGCACCCGGAAAGGGATTCAGCCGAGTCTCCGGACGCTAGCGCGTGCAGCAGCCACACAGTGTTTCTGTCTCTGGCGGAATCTGGACGGTGCACCGGAGCCTCAGCTATGCCTCACCCTTGTTCCACTCCCATCTACTTGCTGTGCTCATCCAGGATCCTCGTGGCCACTTCTCCTGAACACAACATACCTTGCGGCCACACGTGACCTACAGGCCACAGCCGACGCTTGTTACCGCTTCCTCTGCTTCCCATTCCAGGCCCCTCTCCCCGGGAAGACATCTTCGTTCCCATAGGTGGCTTCCCCAGGGTGGCAGGTGGAACTCATCTCTGAGAGCCCGAGCCCCACATTGACCAAGTTTTTCTTACATCATCATTGCTATGCTTTTGTCTGACTGTCAAAAGCAGACAAGGGAGGACCAAGGGACACCCCAAAGACTGCTACCCGAGTGTCAAACACAATGGCCACATTCTTCCTGATGCTTAAGGTCTGCCATGCAGTCAAGGTGGGGACTCTTCCTGTTGCCTGGAGTCTTTTAGCATGAAAAGTGCAAAGCAAACCAAAGTTTACAGTTCAGTGGAGCAGTTGCTCTGATCCTTAGTGGAGGTTTCCATCCTGAGTATCTCTAAAGCCACAGAACCCTGAACAAGGTAAGGACTACACACTCCGTCATGTGGAATCACTGGGGTGATGATAAATGAGGCCACTCTTGGATTCATCTGTTGGATTTCTGGAGCTATGTATGCTGTTGCTGGGGACACTGTGCCACATGGTGGTCATTGTGTAGCAGTAACTATGCAGAAGAATGATCCCAACATCTCAAGAAGGCTGGCACCTTTGTGAGCCTTTCTAGCCTTCCATCAATGTGGCCTCTAGGTAATACTCTGTATGGTAGAACTGGCAAGGTGCATAGTTATGGGACGGCTGCCATTTGCTCCACACAGTGTCATCCCAAATGTTCAGGTCTCTGTTCTCAAGGCCTCTGACCAACCAGTCAAGCTGCTCACCACAGCAACTCAGTTATGTTTTTTCCTTTCCCAAACAAAAATGAATACATGGCTCTGTCTTGGGGAGGATTTATTTCACTGTCGTCTTTCAGGGTCCTCTCTGAGTGGTGATACAATGCATCCAGCATCTACTTTAGATTCTTACTCATATCAAACCCACCCAACTCATGAGCCATGCCTGGGCTTTTCAGCTGGCTGTGAAGGAGCCACCTCTGCTCTGGCTGGCAACATTGTGCATTGAGCAAGGGGGTGCATTTGCCATGATGGGAGGCAACCAGGGGCCCTAGACCATCTGCACCTCCTACTTGTGTGTGACAATGACCTTGATTCTGAGTGTACCTCCTCCAACCTACAGAAAAGTATTGCTGGGCTTTCCTGGCTTTATTCCTAAGATAGATCCAAGGGATCCATCTAAAAGAGATCTGGAAATGGATCAAAGAGAACGCAATTCATGCTGGGCAGCTCTGGCCATTGACAACCTATTGTCAGGCTCCATATCTACCTCGGCTCCACAGCTCCACAGCTGGGGGTCTCCTTACATGCTTTCAGACAGTTTGGCCCCGCTCTAGCACCAAAGGGGTTGGTGCTATGATTCCCCTCAGGGACTGACACCTTGGACCTTCTTCCATCCCCACCTGCAAGGAGGCAGACCCACTTGTCATCATCCAACTAAGCAGCTAGAAACACACCTCAGGGTACAACACACAGCTTCTGATCCAAAGAGGCTTTCCAGGGTTACTTTTCCACCAGTGCAGCAGGAAGTACGAGATACAACATTATCTGCCCTCATAGTTGGAGAGAATATACTCTAAGATCCATATGGCTGGACCTCTTTATTGATGCTGCAGTGCACCGGACATTTTTCAGGTCTGGTTCTCTAATCCTTCATCTCCCTGTGTCTCCCCAAGAGTCCCATTTTACCACTCCCTTTTCATGTTGTCCAATTAACCTGGCGTATTAGGGGTGGTGGGGCCAGTGGAATGTCTAGGATCTTTAGAACACATGAGAAATAGAGGGCAGGAGAATGAGTGCAGTGCTGGGGAAAGACTGGAAACGTTGTCCGTACAACATTGTATGTTGTGAATTCAAAATTTCTTCTCCTCCTTCCTAATGATGGTGAATGCATTCAGCAAATCCATGACCACACACCCCTCTGGTCTACTTGCTTGACGGAACATCTACTCTTTGAATGTGGCCAGGCCAAGAGTAAGATTTGAAATTGGGTTCTAGGGAGCTACAGCCCTCGAGCCTAAGCTCTGCTCTCGCTTACATCTCCAGAGCTCTGGGTCACAAAGTTTTAGACATGGTTCAAGCAATAGTAAAGTGCTGCCTTTTGTGATTTTTTTAATGCTGTTTTTGTGTATATAGAGCCCTTCGAAACTCTCACTGGAAAGGATAATTGGGCCAAGCCAGGACATGGCTCTCCTTGGATACCCTATCATCAAAGCTACATCCAAAAGAGCCAAACACTTATAGCAGTCTTCTAGCAGTCATTTTACTTCTCATTTACTCCCTACTGAGCATGTTCAGTGTGCACAGATATGGCATAGAACTGGGCACTCAGTTGGGAGTGTAGGCAGCTCCCAAGCCTCCAAGGCAGGAGCACAGAAGAGACCAGAGGGCCGAGGGGCCCACGGGAAGAGCAGCATGACTCAGGCGAGGGATGTCTGGCTACCTTAGGCAAGGAGCCAGCAACCAGTGTGCCTCAGTGACAGAAACAGGCCTAATCACGCAACATGTAGCTTGAGTCATAGGACAACTGACCACCTTATATAGCGGGGTGTTTATTGATAAGTACCAAGCCCCTGTGGTATCCAGTATAAATTATACCCTCAACACAACCTTTCATTTATTAAACAATTCAAGAGTTATCATTTTTCAGACCCTGAGGATACCATGGTAAGCAAAATAGATGTCGCTTCTGCCTTCTTGTGGCTCACACTTTCAGGAGAGCTGGTGGGGGAGAAAACAAAAAGTACACTCACAAATGAATGGGACAATTCGAGGAGTGGTGAACGCCATGAGAAGAAGACAACAGGATGATGTCCTTTAGAGGTGCTGGTGACAGAGGGATCTGAAATGGGGATGCGGAAGGGCCTCCTGCACTGGCTTGACCCAATGGCTCTTATTACCCCCAAGTGGTGACCCCATGAAGAGGCTGGAGCCACACAAAGATCCTGCAGAAGGATGTTGTCAGAGAAGGGCTACGTAAAGGCCTTGAGGTGGGTGTGTTCTGGGTATCTGGGAAGACAAAGGAGCCCTGTGGCTGGATGGACCGGTAAGAGAGGATGAGCCTAAGTGTGACCAGGAGCTCTGATGGGCCAGACCATCCCACCCTGATTCAGGATGAGAGATCAAGGTTAAGGATGGTGAACTCACCCTCAGAGAAGCCCTTCTGGATGCCTGACTACCAGAGAAGGGTGGTCAGCAAGCTCTGTCCACACAGCATTTCATTGGGCCTCTTCTAGCCAATACTGGATTAGTGAGCATAAGTGAACAGAATGCTCCCTACTGGTTTATTTATTGAGGGAGATAGAGTGATGGAGGAGGGGAGAGAGAGATCCCTTTTCTCTCCATAGAGTTCCCTCTTTACCCCCACTCTCTGACCTTTTCCACTGTGGGTTTCCATCCCCAGGCTGCAGAGCCAACCACAGCTGAGCCTCTCCTAGCCTGGCCCAGGGTTTGGAGCACTGCCCTTCTGCCTGAGCACAGCCAAGCAACCAAATGCTGACCCGCAGTAGGGCTTCCTCAGCTGCCTGCAGGTGAGCTGGCATCCAGAGCTGTGAAACCCAACATCTTTTATCTGGAGACCTTCAAATTTCAAGTTCATTGGCCAAAAAAGGCCATCTTTGTTTCTCATCATCGGGGTCCCTTCCCATGGAACAAGTGGCTGCTTCTGTGGCCATTCCTGAAGACCCTGTGTCTACAGGGTTTGTGCCCAATGTCACAGCCACTTCTGTCAGCCCTGTTTGTGAGGGATAATTTGAGTGACTCACCTTGAATGCAGAACAATTGTTGTAGCTTTGATTTTATAGAGGCTTATTTCCTTAAAATATGTATAGGACTGACTATGGTATTTTTTCTCTTTAATTGGTTGTAAGCATTGCAAATAAGACTAGCTGAGGTACTCAATATTTGGGATTACAATATTTAGAGCATGAGACTCTTAATCTCAGGGTCATGGGTTTGGGTCCCATGTTGGGCACCAAATATTGTAATCCTAAATATTGGGTACAGTTATCTAAGTATTGTAATTCCTTTTCCAATCTTCTTTACAATTCAAAAAGTTATGTTTATAATCCCATTGAAATGTTATTGGAGTCCCAGCAAGTTAATTTTAATCTATCACCCCCAATGCAACCCATGGTGAGAATAAAGACACCAAGATAGATTCCAAGTTAAGGGCAGCCAAGAGATCCTAAATCCAATCCCCATGAGGATGTGTGGACAAAGGCCTTGATCCTAGGCCTCTCCCAGAATTTATTATCTTGTGAGGAATGGGTTGGTTTGAGGATGAGTGACAGTGAGGGTGGTGGGAACTATGTGAATAACTTGAGCTGGCTGGCCAGGTAGGGAGAAAAGCATCTCTGCAAAATGCAGAGATAAGGATTTGCAGAAGGATTAATTTACATAATTCAATTAAGGTAGCAACTGAATTGTTTTTGGAAGCTGTTGCTTCAGTTTCTGATATGTAAACTTTTGTGCCCTGGGGAGTCATGGCCTCTTACTTTGAGGCTCATTCCCAGCTGACATTCCTGGAGCTGACTGGCTCTACTATCCCACTGTGCTTATATATTTTAGACAGAGCAGTATGCGAGGAAACAGGAGACTGCCTGATGGCTTTAGAGATTACATACCAGTACCTGGCTAACCTTATTTGCAATGCTTAGAGCCAATTAAAGAGAGAAAAAAATGCCATAATCAGCTCTCAACATATCAGTATAAGGAAATAAGTCTCGATATAATCAAAGCTGCGGCAATTGTTCTGCATTCAAGAGGAGTCACTCAAATTGTCTCTCACACCCGTTGGTAATTATCTATTCTGAGACCATTGGAGTCACATTCTTAGATGATAAAAACACTTGTTGATGAGAGGCTGGATCACAGGTCAAGTGATCCTGGTCTGGCCTCCTGGAACTCAGGACTTCCTCTGTGGAAAGGAAGTGGCTTTGGCCCAGCAGCAGTTTTGTGGGGGCAGTTGCTGATTGGTGGCCACTTCTGTGTATCTGCAGGCACAACTAGCCAAGGTGTCCTCTTGGGAAATGTTGGCCAAAAGTTTCTGGCCACTCGACATGGCTGGTGACAGGTGTAGGTGGGAAGGCAGAGCACCTCTCTCAGGTCTCCAGATCTCTGCTACTATATTGCCATCTCTGCCACCATGTTGCCTTCATGGCATGACCTTTGCTGACCCCATTCCAACCCTTTCTCTCCACTCTTTTTCTCTTCAAGCACTTAGGACATGTTCTGTGTTTGCTTGAAATCACTCCCCGTCACCAGGCCCTAAGGAGTATGAAGACAAGACTTTGTCTTGTTCATAGCTGAACCTTGGTGCTACCACAAGCTCTGGTAGGTGGCTGCTGCCTAATAGGTCTTGCCAGGGTGGATGAGTACACAAGCCATCCAGAAGCAGCCTCCTGCCCTCAGTGAGTTATGGCATAGCAGGGTGAAGGCCTTAGGCAAATGATACAAAAGTAAATACATAGCTGCCAGCTATGACATCTGCTGTGAAGGAAGAGGCAGGAAGAGAACCTCAAGGCATGGCCTGCATGAGAGTGTCTGAGAGCTTCTTTGGAAAATGGCATTTAAATTGTCACAGAGAAATTGTCGCTGCAGACAAATCAGCCTCCTAGGGGCCTTCTACCTACCCTGTAGCCTGGCAGCTGCACTGGTAAGCACAGATACCCACCATAAATGCCACCAGGTATTCACCAAAAGTCATGTGCTAAATATGCAGAGCCCCAATATTCCTGAGAGCGAAAGCTGGAGCTTTCCAAATGCCTGTCAGTTGCCCGATATGCAAATTAACTGCAGCCATTCCCACAGCAGAATACTACACAACCAACACAAATGGCTCTCTGCAACTCCTTGTGATGTGGATGAATCTCACCATCATTCTGAGTCAAATAAGCCAGATATTAAAAAGGCACCTCTTAGACCAGGATGATAGCTAGGTGGTAGAGTACTTGGCTGGTATGTGTGAGGCCCTTGACTGCATGCCTAGAAACACACACACACACACACACACGCGCACACACACACACACACACACACACAGTTTCTAAGGAGCAAGTTCCAAATGGATAAATTAAATCCCAGTGCAGCCTGGCATAGGGTTCATCACACAGGCCTGCCCAGCATGGAGCCTCTGTGAGCTGTGCATGCTGAGAGTGAATCCCACCTCAACACATGCCATCTGAGGATAACACAGGTCACCAGCAATGTTGTTTGTTAAGGACAAGAACAAGCTTCTCCTCTTCCTCCTCCTGCTACCTGCCCCTCACCTCTAAGACCACCTCCTCACTTTCCCAGAGCAAGGCTCACTCCCTGGGGTCCTCTCCATCTTCTCTCCTGATGCTCTTCATCCTCCACCCAATTGACCACTGATCACATTGACCCCCAAAACCAGGTTGTCCCAGCGATGGTTCTTCAGGAAACCTGCAGCTGCCATGACCCCTAAAGTTCCCAAAGCCAGCCAGACCAGCGACCACTGAGTTCCTGACTCACTAAGAATTTAAGACATCTGGAAGTATAGGTCACAGGTCCCAAATACAGATCAAAGTTGCAGAAGAAATCAGTTGGGCTCTCCTTCCTGACAGCTGAAAAACCATGCTTGGAGGGCATAGCTATTTTACCACTGTATTTTCACTTGGGCAACACATTTTACTGTTTTGTTCTGGGGATGAAAACAGTCAGTAGATTGATGAAGGCAAAATGACCTTGTAGTTGAGCAACAGTCTCCTTGTATCTCATCCTCCTCTGGTGTCGCTGCCTTCACCCAAATGCTGATGACCTTACTTGTCATTGATTGATTAAGGGCCCTCCTGGTGTGTTTGAAATGCAGGAGCTGCTTGACACTTTCCAGCCGGATCTCTCAGACCTGGGATCTAGGATCAGATGTCCTGTTTGCAAAGGCCACGCCTCACATTATTTAGAACAGTCACAGTGGGCTCACACATAACAGTCTTGATTGATGAAGTGAAAACAAACTTCATCAGGAAGAGGTGTGGTGTGCCCAGGAGACTCATCAAAGAGACTGCCAACAGGGAATGAACCAGTCAATCAATCAATCAATCAATCAATCCGCCCATCCATCTTAGTGAGTGTCTTGTCAGCCCATCCCCAAACCAGCCCCCGATCAGCTCAGCCCTGATCCGTGAGCTGTGATGAACTCAAATGCAGGAGAGATTTCCAAAGAGTTGAGAATCTTCCAGGTGTGAGGGGAGAACTCGCATCAATGGTAAACAGTTCAAGACACTGAAGGAGCAAGAAGATGAAGAGCAGAGACCTTTGGGGGAAAGCACGTGAGGATTTGCCTGTGAGGAAGGGGCCAGAGGGCAGTGACTCTAGAGGTGCTACTCCGCAGTCACCCGGCTCGGCCCTCTCCACCTGGGTGAACTCTGTGGGCTCTTCCTTGACTGCCCCACACCTTGACCTTTGTCTCCTGTGTAGTCCAGCTAGTGTCCCCAGCCCCCAGGGCTATCGTGAGGTCTGATAAGCAGAGAGGATGAAAGCTCTGTAAATTCCTAGGAAGGAGGAGATGCCATGGAGAAATGGCAGGGCAGAAGAGGTCAGGTGGGGCAGGAGAAGTAAACATTCAGAAATGGAACTAACAGGAGGTCAAGCCCAGATCCAACAGACCACAGTGGTGTTGGGCTCAGGCTCTGCAGGTTCAGCCCCAGCTGGGGCCCAGCCAACTCTTTAGCCATTAAAACCATTTCATCAATCACCTGAGTCACTCTGGATGCCCCATACCAGGCAGGCTCCAAGGCACCTTTCTCCCTGTAAACAAAATTCCATCACTGATAACATTGACCCTCCTCAGCCTTGATATGTTGCTTGGACAGGAATTCCGTGGCTGAGAAATGGCTTGTCTAACTGTCTCCTTATTAGGCAATAAAATATCTAGAAGTCTTAATGTATATGGAACAATTCCATATGTGTCAACTACATCTTCAACAAAACTCTAAATTACTCCCAGCTTCCTTCCGTGCAGCAGACTGGAAGGAGGCGGTGTGGGACTGCAGCCGTTTGGAACGTGGGAGACCCTGGCAATGGGGTCCCTGCATGCAGGCATGATTTAAAGTTAAAGATACTGACAGAGAAGCTGGATTGAAATCTGGCCCTGGGAAATAATGCGAAGCACCCCTCCCCCCATTTCTGTTTGTGTGAGGTCTATTATATTCAACAACTCGGTCAAGTTTAAATTAGAGGTCTGCAAGTTCTACTACGTACACAGCCTCAAGCCGCCAACCCAATCAAGGTATGGAACATTCTCTCACCTAGAAAGTTGCTTCTCCACTCCTTCACTAGGTAATTGCACTGGACCTCATCTGAGGCAACAATATTCCAATTCCCACACCATAATTAATTTAGCCTGTTCTTGAACTTCCTGTGAGTATAAGACATGGATGTGTTTGTTCACCCACGGCTCCTTCCACTCAACATAATGCTTTTGAGACAGCTACGCCGAGATGGGTATCTACAATTTGCTTGTTTTTGCTACCATTTTATTGTATAAACATCCCTCAATCTATTTACCATTCTACCACTGGACATTTGAGGTTCCCATGTAGGGCTTTGATAAATAAAGCTGCAGCGAGGATACTCTTGTGCAAGGGTTTTCATTGCTCTTGGGGAGATTCTTATGGGTGGATCAGCTGGGCCAAGGGATTCCTATACATTAATTTTAACTAAAAGTTCCAAACTGCTACTGGTGGTTTCCAAGAGTTCCTATGGCTTCAACTCCTTTTTAACCATTGTCATTCTTATGCGACTGTCACGGCATCTCGTTAAGGTTACACTTGTGGGGAAAGGGGAGAGTGTCGTTGGATTCAGTTCTTTTCTCCAAGTGCACCGTGAGAACATGGACAGCAGGGGACTGAGTCGGGATGGAGGCTCCTGAGCAAAGTTCTCTCAGTGAACATAGCAGAAGTTCCCTAAGCAAGGAAAGGACTGAGGGGCAGTGAGAGAGAAGTGGCAGGGACACACACTCTGACATCTCTCAGCAAAATCTGTTTCTTCAAAGCCTCTCAAGGTTCGGACCAAGCCAGGCAGGGGGAGGTGGCAGCAGGCCTTGTTTTCCCCCGTTCTATTCCTCTCTCTTCATTGTGTCAGAGTCACCGAGGCCTCGCCCCACAGGACACAGAGCTGGGCCCACACCTGTGGAGTGTCCTGTGTGTCCGCATTGTGTGGACATACTTGTGGCTAGTGGGCCCAGTGAGGACTGGCCACTATTGACTGAGATGGCAGCCAGCTGTGAGGGCACAGGGCACAGGGTACAGTGATCGAGCAAGGCTCGATGTGGTTCTCTGCTGCTGAGTGCGATGTCAGTCCTGACAGACAGTCCCTGGGCACCCGAGACCAGCCCCTGCCTCCAGCTGGACCTTCGTGTTGTACACTACAAACCCGAAGACACGGGGAAGGTCTGGGCTGGGCTCGGCCTCATTCACAGCAGCTCTCTGTCCTATCTCCAGAGCTCTGCGCACCGGGCCATTGTGCTGTTCCTGTTCTTGTCATTGCTATTGTTTGCTCCCATCCTGCATCTCATCCACTCAGGCTCCCACAAGGGACAGTCCAAGCTAGCGCAAGGGTCATCCATCTGCAAAAAATGATGAGGATCACCCCGGTGATGATCACTGGCATTTCTCGATAGCTTAGCTTACCACAATGTGAGACTTACTGCTTCATTTAGTGGTTACATTGTCAAATACAAAGTAAGACCTCTGGTCTGTGGTGGGAGAAATTGAGCTGGCATGGAGACACTTGGCCCCAGTCACCCAGAACATGGAGGATTTGAGGCTTGGTCTGAGACTTGGGACCTCTAAGGGCCTCTCTTCACTTTGCCTGATGGGGAAGGAAGAGGGTTTCAGCTTTACTTGAGCCCCACACACTTGGGAAGTCAGAAATGCTGGATTTTGGGGCCGGGGACTTAGCCCAGTGGTGTAAGCGCCTGCCTGGCAAGCACAAGGTCGTGAGTTTGATTCCCAGTACACACACACACACACACACACACACACACACACACAAATTACAAATGCTGGATTTTGATTACGTGTCAGGCTTTGTGGCTCAGGTGGGACCTGTATAGATGCAAAAGGCATCAGGAGAGGAGAGACAGGGAGTCAGCCCTGAAGGGGAGAGAAAGTGGGTGAGGCAGTGGGGGGAAGTGTTCGGGGTGTGAGTGATGACAGGAAAAAAGATCTGGAGTTGGAGGTGAACGTGGTGTGAGCGGGGCCGTGGGGCATCGGTGAATTACGTGTGTGAGACATGTCTGCCTGCCTGCCTGTCTGTCTGTCTGTCTGATGAGGCTGCAGAGATGATGGAGAGAAGCAAGCTGGAGGAAAAGATGAAGTGGGGAGGGACAGCCAGGCACAGGTCCTGGGCCGGGTCAGGCAGGAAGTTGCAAGTGCTGTGAGGGGCCCTGAGAACAAATCCTGTCATCGTGCAGGGGTAGAATGAGGGTTGTTTTCAATACGCCGATATTGTTAATTCATTCAACAAAGGTGAAGGGAACTCAAATGGCTATGAACAGAGCTCCATGGTGACAGACAATCCTGGGTCCTTTTGGGCCTTTAGGAGTTTATATTCTAGTGGAAACACAGCCAGGACCTAGTGAAACAGATGTGGAAGCTAAGAGGGGTAGGAATGGTAGAGAGAGGCTGGTGGGCAGCTGTGGAGGTCAAGGGGCTCCTGTCTGAGGAAACAACATTTCAGCTGAGGCCAGAATGTAGAGGAGCCCCAGCAAAAGAAGCTGAGGCATGGCGCTCCTGCAGGGGGACCCACAGAGGAGGCAGAGGAGGCTGGGTGGGGCTTCAGAGGTCAGCTCCGCCCAGGCACTGGGAGGTCTGCAGCGCTCCTGTCTCCTTCCCAGATAGACTTTGGGATTCTTTCCAGCCATGAAATCCCCCAAATCCTGCACTGTAAGGCTATGTATTGGCGAGGTTGGGAGGAAGATTTAGAAGATTCTGAAACATGTTAGAGAGTTTGGAGGAGTCACCCTGAGTCATGAATCAACAAGGAGGAGAATGGGCCGATGCTTGCATGGGCCGATGCTTGCGATGAAGGTCAGGGTGAATATGCAGTAGGTGAGGCCATCTGGCGATGTCTGCAGAGGAGCCCCGGAAAGCGCTCTGTGAATACTTTCGCCATCTGCTTTGTGTGCAGGTGAAGAACCATCACCCCTGGTTCGCAAAGCAACCAGTGTTTCCCGGTGAGCCGCCTCCTGCTCATCCCTGTGCCCACCGAACAGGCTGCAGCCTTTTGAGACACAGGCGTGCCCCGTTTCACAGGTGAAGAAGACTTAGTCACCAGTGGGGGTCAAACAGTAGGCTGGGCCTCAGCCTGGGGCCGTTTGATTTTACCATTGCTGTGCTGTGCTCAGCTACATCAACACACGCACAGAGGCACCACGTGAGAAATGCAAGAACACAGCACAACTCCAAGCAAGATGGGAAGATGCACACAGAAATCCATCTCCAGCTCTTGCTGCAGAAGCAACAATAAATAACAACTTCCTGGCCGTCCTGGGGATAGTCTATGCATACGTCTATTACATCTGCTTACTTACTATGCAAGTATACATAGCTAATGTGCATTTTTCTATACCTTGCTTTTCTCTATAGGCTGTGTGGGAAAAAATTTCAAGGCACTCCAGATGGATTAGACTCATTCCTGGTGACTTCTTGTAGTTTGGTATGGGAGAACCATAATTTGTAGAGCCGTTATCCTATTGTCATGCATCTGTAGTTTGCTTGTTTGGGGACAAGTGAGAGAAAGTCTAGGGGACAGATTCCCGGAAAGGGGTCTGCCAGCTCCAAGGACATGCCTGTTCTGATGGGAGAAGCTATGGCTGATGGGCCCTAGGGGTTGCCATCTTCTCCTGTCTGCCATGTTCAGGGCTGCACCTTTGTCCCTGTGGAGCAACTGTGGGGTGTTATCAAACTCTATACGGGATCAATGCTTCATTTGCTCTGATAACGCCTCATGTATGTTGTTTCTGTGGTAAGCGAGGCCAGGCAGCTTTTCATGCATTTTCAAAGCTGACTATAAGTTCCTTCCCGGTGAGCACAGCTGTCCGTGGCCTGGGCATGGCCCTGTTCTCTCCTCAGGGGCTCAGGATCTTGGGCTCTAAGACCAGCCTTACATCTGCCTCTCTGTGTGGCCTTGCTGCAGGCATTTGACCCTCGATGGCACAGTTTCCTTGTGAGAGAAGGGTTTGGATCAGGTGGTTAACACATCAAGAGTGGTGGCTAGAGGTTTGCTGCATTCTCAGAAGGAGATGGATCTGAGCATTTGAAAAAGGAATTTAACTCAGACCCCATGACCAGTTTCCAATGTCTCTGGAATGAATGACAAAGTCTGCGGTGCAATATCCTCCCCATGCAAAGAATTTCGTGCATAAGATGATTTACTTCTCCTATTGGGAAAATAAGGCCCTGTGGTGAGGATTTGGAGCCAGTGCCCAGCAGGGTCTTGCTGGTCTTAGTGCGCGATGGGTCTGACGCTCTTGGAGCTGTGTGTTCCGTCTGCTACTGCTGCTGGTCCAATGACCTGTTTCACCCTGGAGTTTGTGTGTTATCTAACGCCATAATTTGGCTCTTTACACATTAGGATCAGACACACTGTCAGGCCTACCTTAATGAATGACCAAAATTAGCATTATTGGAAAAATGAACTGCAAGGGAAACTGCTGATTGTAATCAATAGCCCAAGTGCAAAAGGTTAAAATATGTCAGAACTCAGCAAAAACATCTAAATGACCTAGCAACAGTGCCACGTGTCTGGCATTTTCAGGGGGCGAAGTATTCTGGGTAAGAGCTTTCCAGGTAAAGCGGATCCCCCGAACTCCACTCCCTGTCCACTCTCCGTGGATGTGCATGGGAATATTTCTCACGGTTTCCTGCCGTTGTCACCAGAACTTGAGTGGTATCATTCAGTCTTTCCTTAATGACTGCTGGCCCTGTTAGTAACACCCATCACTAGCACAGATAGCTGACTGCCATTTGGCAGAGTTCTGAGTGCATGGAGGGAACTCGAATTATCTAATCTGACCTCCTCAGTGTAGCAGGGCACCTTTCCAAATCCCCCAAAGTCCATACCACTTCCACTGAGGGAACTGGAAAGGCCAGAAGATTCAGCTCCTGGAGCATGCTGGGCCCAGGACCCTATGTCTCTCCTCTCTGCCTCCCTCCTGGGACCTCTTTTTTAATTTTTATCAAGCACCTGCCACACCCCAGGCACTATTCTCCAAGTTGAAGAATTAGTGCTATGCAGGAGGCAGGCATGAAATCTATGGTGGAGACCAAGATCGACTAAGATCCCAGCATGGCTTGGCTCACCACACAAGAATGCAAGGTGCAGATCCTTACAAGTGTGACTCAAGGGGCTGGGGGACCCAAACTGAAAGGGTGGCAGGGCGGTGGTGAGGAGGCGGCTGGAGCTCCTCTCTTCCTGATGATATGAGCACAGCCCATGTAAAAAAAGTCTCTCCCAGCTGAGGATTTAGCTCAGCGGTGTAAGCGCTTTCCTGACAAATGCAGTCACAGTCGTGAATTTGATCCCTGGTACCAAAAACAAAAACAGAAACTCTCTCCCGGAGCTGCGTGGAGCCTCTGTGCTTGGAAAGCGGGAGGGACTGGGCTGCAGAGCACTCTGCGTGGGGTTTCTGGCTCCTGGGTGCTCTGGAAGCTCAGGACAAGGACATTGCGCAACCTCCACCATCAAGAGAGAACCCAGAACTTTCGGAACATAGAAGCTAGCACCTATTTCATCCTCAGAAACTCAGGTAGTGTCCCCTCCTCTAACCCTGCCCTGCCTTCCAGGATTTTTGTTCGGTGCCACAATTAGTATAGAGGGGAGAACCTCATGGAAAGATACAGTTTATTTCAGGTGCTTGAAGCTGAGCTGACAAAAACGATCCCAGGGACCTGAAGGGGACCTGAAGGGTTGGGGGATGGGAACAAGTGGGGTCACTTGCAGGGGTCCTGCTGTCCTGAGGGCCTCGGAGAGGAGGCTCAAAGCTAGCCAATGACAGGAAGGAGGTGGTGTCCCTCGGTGAGAGAGGGAGAACAGCTCAGAGTGATGGCAAACACCCAGGGGAACCCCAGGAAGCCAAGGAGGGAACCCCGGGACCCAGGCAGCAGGCCGGAGAGCAGAGGGGAGAAGTTTCCACAGGAGGAACTAGAGAAAGTGGCACAGGGGAGGCCCTCTTTGTCCCTCTTGCAACTACAGGAAGGCACCACGATCACAAAGTGCCTACTGTGTGCCAGCCCTGTGCTAAGCCCTTCTGCAGCTCGGTCAGGTCGACACACCCCCGGCAGGGGGCTTTTGAAGAACTCTGTGCTATGGTTTAGATCACAAATGCTTCCCCGCCAAAGGCGCTCGTGTTCTCAGGTAGAACGTGTGAGATGTGAGGAGGCGGCTCTAACCTCTCCGACGGATTCTGCTACAGAGGGGTGGGTCGTCAGGTGAGACAGCCGGACTGCAAGGATTAGCTCACAAGTATTAACAGGGGTCTCTCTGTCTCTCTGTCTGTCTGTTTCTCTCTCTTCCTGCTTTTCTCTGCTTCCCTTCTGCCATGAAGTGAGCAATTTCGCTCTACCACGCTCTTGTCAGCCCATGGTTCTACCTTAGAACCAGCCCACCATGGACGGACACCTCTGAAGCTATGAGCCCAAATCTCCCTCTTTAAACTGTGTGTGTCAGAGATTTCACCCCAGCCATGGGAAGCTAACTGAAACATGGATATATATTTTGTGTTTGTTTTCATACCTGCTGGTCTGTGGATCTTGATGGATATTTGAAGATATTTTATGGCCCATCACTCTGGGATTTCATGGATCATATTGCCCAGGAACAGATCCAGCATGATGAAACAACAGTGGAGTTAAAGGAAAACTCTGGCGGGCAGTAGAATAGGTGGGATGAAGAAAGGACAAAGCCATAAGTGAAGTACATGGTGACCATATTTGGGGATGGTTGGGATGCGAGGGGCTGAAAATCATGCTTCAGAGAGCAGGGCCAGTACAAGGCCACAGGTCCTAAGCACCGTGGATGCCAGAGCTGAGGATGCTGGGCTCTGCCTCCTCCTTGCCATGTTGGTGACACCATTCGACGGAGAAAACGCAGCCATCTCATCTTTCTTGCCACAGCCCCTGTGGACCTTCATCCCTCAGGTTTCTCTGTTCTTTGGGGACAGAAAGTTCAGCTGGATCAGGAGGCCTGCAGAGACACACTCACACTGCTAGGAAACATACATAGTTTTTTTCTTCCTTTCTCTCTGTCTTTCTCTCTCTCTCTCTCTCTCTCTCTCTCTCTCTTTTTTAAGACAGGGTTTCCCTTCTCAGTATAGGCTGGCCTTGAACTTGCTATGTAGCCCAAGTTCAGTCTCGTGACCTTCTTGACTTAGTCTTCCAAGCTCCGGGACTCCAAACGTGCACCACCATGCGGGGTTGATGCATAGCGCTTTGAGTAAAGGCAGGAGGTCCAGCCACACTCCGAAGGTGGGGCTGTGGTTAAATTCCAGCCCTGGCTACCACTAACCTAGTGGTCTCTGACCAGTCTTGCCACAATCTAGTGCTCTAAGCATCCCTTCTATAAATAGGGGGCGTCACCTCGGCCCGCCCTGCTCCTCAGGGCTGCAGGAAGTGTGCTCTATGTCCTGGCCACAGGGCTGCGTCCACGTGGCCCTAAAAAAGTCTCTCCCCCACCAATCGCTGCCATCATTCCTGGCTGATGGTCTGTAGGCCCCTCTTTTACTTGAATGAAGAAACTGGGATGGCCAGGTTGTTAGTCATTCACCTGAAGTCAGTGTCCCATGTCAGAAAAACATTCCTAGGATAGGTGACTGGTCCGAGCTCTGAGGAGGGGCTCATTGCAGGTTGGCCCTGACACAGGCTGGAGAGGGCAGAACCTGAGAGAGGGAGGTAGAATCCTGGTGCCAAGGGGTCTGGTATTTGTGCCCTGGGTAGAACAGAGGCCTCAGAACAGGATGAGGGCTGCAAATACCCAGGGGCTCCAAGTACAGAGGGTCCAGGGTTTTTGGTATCTCACTGGGCAGGAAAGGGACTTCTGCTCCAGCTTGGGAAGATAAATGGGCTGAAGCCTCATCCCTGGTCCACCTTAGTTCTGAGGACCTGGGACCTTCACCTCCCTTGGGACAATGGTCTCTCACTAATCACAAAGATGAGTAAGAGTCCATTGTCCTGTCAGGTGACAGCCTCTTTGAGTCAGGTGCTGTGAAGGTCAGACACAGCCCATAATTACGGCATTAGGTTTGCAAACTTTTCCACAATAAATAATCTATTCTCATGAAGAAAATGATGCATACATATGCGTACACATAAATGCATAGAGGGTGGATAACCTGAGCATAGGGGAGGTGTGATGCTCACAGACCTGGAGCTGAGCTACTGTTCTGCCAGCAAGAGACGACGCACACTGCTCTGGAAGCCATTGCCATGGTTTGTTGACTGCCATCTTGGGAGCCAAATGAGTGACTCATGTTCTGTGGAGGCACTTGCCTTTGGCATTGGAGAATCTGTCACAGGGAGGCTGGGGGTGTGAGGCCGGGCTTTTCTCAGAAGCCATCCTTTCTGGAAGCAGAGCCCACACTTTTCTCAGAAGCCATCCTTTCTGGAAGCAGAGCCCACACCACTGCAGTCAAGCATGTGGCACTAATTGATAGGCCACATGCTTGACTGCAGAAGTCACTTTCCAGGGAGTACAGGGATCTGGCTGTGGCCTTGACATTTTCCCAGTGTCCTCTGTTCTGCTGGCCCTCAGGGCGTGTTTGTGCCTCTGCCCATGGAAGTTTGTCTGTCTGCAGGAGTCTTTCAGGCTCCCGGAGAAATGGGTTCTCCATCTCTCCCAGTGTGAGGCCGGTATCATCATTGTCCCTCCATGGGGAGAGAGATGGAAAGATAGAGTGGGGTTTCTGAGGCTGTAAACACAGAGCTCTTAACCAGGTTCATGTCTCCAGCCAGGAGAGGACCTCTAGTCATTTTGCTGTTCAGTGTTCCCTGACTTTGCCAGGGCCACCAACCCGTCCAGAGCCCAGGCCTCACCCTCATGCTGTTACCATCACTGGGGGCATGTTCTCACCTGGCCTCAAAGGCTAGTTGCTCAGGGCCCACCTCTAGGCTCCCTCCTCCTGGAAGCCCTCCATGAGCGGGTTCTGGGCCGAGGCTGAGACCTTCCAGCTTTACCTTGGTCCAGCTCCACGGAAGTCCTGCCTCGTCACAAGACAGGTATGCACACATCTGCCACCGTCTGCCAAGCTCAGGAGAGCACTGAGCATGCTCTCTGTGGCCCAGAGACTGGTCTCCCTGAAGCCTGGGAGAGCGTGCAGGGCAGGCTGAGCCTTCTTGTATTTTAGATCTAAAATGCTCCCAAAATCTTATGTTTGATAAGATGGCAGAGTAGTGAGCAGCAGAGGAAGAGCCTCTCCAAGATTTGGTGTCCAAACACTGAAATTTAGCAACATGAGGAAGAGAAGAAGGACCGAAGTAGGCCCTGGGAATGCGGGAAGGACCTGAATCAAGAACTGAAGCCCATGGAGGAAGTGAAGAGAGACACTTCTACAGAGAAGGAGGTGGCAGGCGGCACTTTCTCCCTGAGCCTGGACGCCTTGTGCCAGAGGGGCAGCTTGAACCTGCAGAAGCACAGAAGCCTCCATGGAGAAATGTACCAGTGAAATGGAGCAGCTGGTGCAATGGACGGCTGTGGCTGCTGAGTTATTCAGGCTCAGACATCCCCTGGGAAGTAGCCACTGGCTGGCAGCCGTCTGGGGAGGAGCCACCTGAGATCAGACTTGGAATAGCTGCAGGCTGCATCCATCTAGCAGCTCCCAGTGTCAGAGTGAGGCTGCAGAGCTCCAGTCAGCAGAAGCTCAGGGAGCTGAGTTCAAGCCAGTAGGGAACCAACTTCAAGCTGGCAGGAAGTAAATGGAGTGTTGCAGGCTGAGCAAATCGGGTTCCAGCCTCACAGCCAGAAGCAGCCTGAACTTCAGGGGAACCGAAGATGCAGGCCTGCTGGGATTATCCACCACCCCACCACAAAGCCACGGCTGGCCTGCTGAGATTAGTCAGCTTGGATCTGGACTCTGTCTGCCCGTGTCATATACCAGACATCAGAGACACCGTGGAGTGGACATTTTTTTCCCTTTATTTTACTTCTTTTCTTTTTGTTTTTTTTTTCCCTTGCTTGTTCCTGCTTTTATACGAGTATGAACATGGTTTATAGGGTTTTTTTTTGCTGTTCTGT
Source organism: Hydrochoerus hydrochaeris (assembly GCA_004027455.1). NCBI lineage: Eukaryota > Metazoa > Chordata > Mammalia > Rodentia > Hydrochaeridae > Hydrochoerus > Hydrochoerus hydrochaeris. The sequence goes on along the minus strand of PVLA01000467.1, from coordinate 114,854 downwards.
TTTATTGTTAGTAAAAGATCTATACATTGAAAAAGACAGTATTTTTAAAAAGGAGATCAAAGAGCATACCAGAAAATGGAAAGCTATCCCTTGTGTTGGGTAGGAAGAACCAATATAGTGAAAATGGTCATACTTCCAAAATTGTCTTACAAATTTAATGCAATCTCAATCAAAATTCCAATAGCATATCTTATAGAATTAGAGAAAAAAATCTTAAAATTCATTCTAAACCAGAAGAGGCCTAGAATAGCAAAACTAATTGTAGTAACAAAGGCAAGGCAGGGTTATTATAATCCCTGACTTGAAATTATACTACAAAGCTACTGTGATAAACACTTTACGGTACAGGCAAAAAAATAAATAAACCAGACCTAAGAATCAATGAAACAGATTAGAAGATACAGAAACAACTCCAAACACACTCAGTCACCTTATCTTTGATAAAGGAGTCAAACACCTTCACTGGAAGAAAGACAGCCCCTTTAATGAATAGTACCAGAAAAACTGGCTTTTCAGATGCTAAAGACTAAAACTAAAAACCATATCTTTCACTATTTATGAATCTAAAATCAGAATAAATCAAAAATCTAAATATTAAAACAAACACAAAATCTGCTGGAATATAGAATAGGTAGAACTCTTGAAGACTTTATGAATAAAACCCCAGTCACACGAGAACTCTCACAAAGAAGCAACAATTAAGATCTCACCTTATTCAAAAGTTTTTTGCACAGTAAGAGAAGACACTAACAGAGTGAAGAAACAACCCACAATATGGGAAAAAAAATTTGCCAGCTGTTCCTCAGACAAAGCACTAATATCTAAAATATATAAAGAACTTTAAAAAAACCCCACCAGATCCCCAAATTTAAAGATGTAAGCCAAAAATGGGCATTGAAATGAATAGATACATCTCAGATGAAGAAATCCAAACAGCATATAAATTCAAGAAAAAATGTTCACCATGACTGGCCATGTGAGAGATGCAAATTAAAACAACTCTGAGATTTCACCTCACTCCAGATAGAATGGCTATCCTCAGGAAATCAACCGACAACAAATGCTGGTGGCAATGTGGGCAAAAAGGAACTCTTCTCCACTGTTGGTGTGAGTATAGACAGGTGCAACCACTGCTGAAATCAGTGTGAAGATCCCTCAAAAAGTTAAAACTAGAGGTTCCTTTCAACCAGCTAGTCCCCTTCTTGGCATCTTCCTTAAGGAATTCCAAGCATCATACCACAGTCATATGTGTGTGCCCATGTTCATCACAGCACAGGTTGCAATAGCTAAATCTTGGAAATAGCCCAAATGCCCATCAACCCAAATGAGTGGATAAAGAAGATGTGATTTTTGTATATACGCAATGGAATATTACTCTGCCACAAAAGAAGGCTAAGGTGGACAGATTTCTAGCTAAATGGGTATACCTTGAGACTTGTTTAAGTGAAATAAATTGGACACACATGTATAAATATCACATGGTTTCTCTTGCATGAGAAACTAAAAGTGTAAATAAGGACCAAAAATGTGTAATAGACATTGGGAAATGGGAGAAAAATGTTCAAGTGAGAAGGGGAACAAGGTGGTGGTGGGGAGAAGGGACAAGAAATAAAAAGAATAGAAAAAAATGGAAATAAAACTTTTGTAAATAAAGAGGGGAAGAGAGGCTGAGGGGAGGGGAGGAGAGGGCAGATTCCATGGGTACATCCACGGGTGCAAATTCCCTATGATGAAGGTTACCATTATATATAAAGTATACCAATAAAGTAAAAATAAATAAATAAAATTTTTAAAATTAAAAAACTGTACTTTTGGAGGTGGGGCCTGCTTGAAAGGGTGGGTCACTGAGGGAGTGTTCTTGTCCATGGCTCCCCCTCCTCTTCTTTTCCCAGCTGCCACGATGTGAGCAGCCTTCCTCTGCCAGGTTCTCCCACTGAGCCTTTTCTGCCTCGGCACCAGCCAACCATGGACTGGACCCACTGAAACCGGGAGCCAGAATGAACCTTTCAGTGGTAGGTGTCGAGTATTTTATCCCAGCAATAGGAAAGCTGGTTAATCCAGGCCTCAGGGCCTGTGTCACTCGGGGGGGTCTCCAAACTGGTTCACCTTCCGTGATCCTGCCTCCACCATGTGGCCGTGGAAGTGGCCGAGAACCTGTCTCATCTCCGCGCCGGTGGTGAGGGTCCTCTGGTCCTTGTCCTTTGGTCACTGATGGCTCCTTCCACCCCTTTGCCTCCGAAAGCGGTCTTGTACTGGACACCAGCTGTCGGTGGGAAGCGAGTGTGAAAATTTCCCTAATACGCCTCAAATGTCAAACAGGGTGTTTAAACCCTGGATGCCCTGGGGGGAAGCAGGGTGACCCCTACCCAGAAGATGTGGTCCTTTGGGCCTGACTTGCCATCTTGTCTGGCCCTTTGGCTGGATGGGCAGTTCCTTTCTTCATTCTCCTGTTGCTGCTCACCCTCACACTGGGCGCAGTTCCGTGTGCCAGCAGGACAGGGTAACAGAACAGAGACCCCAACCTGGCAGCCCTTGGCACACAGTGGACAGTGGACAGTGGAGCTGGGGGCATGTGGTCTGGGGAAACATCCCATCTGTTCTGCCCTCTGCTCTGTCAAAGTCCCTGAGATTGAAGGACACTGTGGGGAGAGATGCTGGGCCTCTAACTGGTGACAAAGGCAGCCAGAGATAGCTCCGGGGAGGTACTAATCTCCACTGGTGATGGAGGAACCAGAATGAGGGTGCAATTGACCACAGCTCAGACAAGGCGGCTTCCTGCTTTCTTTCCAAAGAAACAGCAGCCCCGAGCACCTCTATGGACGGGTGCTGCCCATACCCACCAGCAGCTAGGTTCTCCCACAGGGCGGGCAGGCGCTTAGCAGTAGGAAGAGGCGGGGTCCATGAGAGAATGTAATTGCCCCAAAGTTGTTAATCATTAACTCTAGGAAACAAGGCACTTTCCCCTTCTTTCCCTTCTGCCCCCAGAAGTGCTGGGCTTGGCCAGGGGACACACTGATGATCCCTTCAGTGCTTCTTCACCGGGAGTAAGGAACCCACAGAACGCGTTCTACGGCCAAAATATTAACAGAGCAAACTCAGGCCGTGTGTACACCTCAGCGGGAAAAGCAAAGCCATCCATTAAACATAAAGGATGCTGGCCGGCATTGGACGAGTGAGCTGTCTTCCTCCTCCAGGGGAAGTGGCATCTGGAGGAGGAGATTCGGGAAGCCAGGTTTTGGCTTCAGTTGGATCAAGAAGAGGAGACTGCAGTGAGGACTTTCACTCCCCACAGAGGATTGACAGGGATCGCGTGGCCTCAGGCAGAGGGAACATGAATTACACTCTGGTGTGAGGTTTTCTGTAAAGCTGTGTGCTAGGCCTTTGAGCACAAGTGCAGGCCGAGGGCACCTCCAGGGTGAGAACCTCTGTCAGGGGCTGCTAGGGCAGCCAGGCCTCCCACAGTGACAGCACCTGAGAGGGCCATGTGCTCTTCCTGCTTTTCCTGTGGACTATGGCTGGTCCAGCTCCCGTCCTGGTCCCCCCTTGGGTGTAAGCCCAACACCCAGCCCAGCGAGGCCCCCGAGTGTCAAGTTCCTGGAGCCTGAACGCACCCTTTGTGGGGGAGCTTTGACCTTTCCTCAGGCTGCTCACGTGGGGGTTGCTAACCTGGGGATCTGGGTCCCTCATGGCCTCCTGAGTAGAGGTGGCTGGGAATGAGGTCTTGGAGAGAGACGAAGTTCTGGTGTTGTTCAGGCCCGGATATGGAGCTCAGCCTCCTCCGTGAAGTTTTCTCAGGGGATCCCCCGTGAGTTAGGTCTCTGTCACTTGAGCCCTGGCAGAGGCAGTTACTTCACTGCTTCCAAACCTCAGTTTCTGAATCTGTAAAATGGGAATAAAAGTGGTACCTCCTTTCTGGGTTGTTTTTATACATGGTGCCCTGAGGACGTAGTAAGAAGGAGGCGGGAGTGAGTTAAACTTAATATTTGTTGGCTGCAGAAAATTTAAGAAACTTCCTCTGTCACGATGGTATTGGCTCACATATCTGAAAGGACAAACTGTGGTCTAGCTGCAGGCATGACTGGATTCAGTAGCATCATATCCAAGTCTCCAAGAGACTGTCCAGGCTCTGCTGGTGCTAGCACTCTGTCCCTGGAGGGTCCCAGCAGCCCCAGAGTCACAGGAGACTAAGAAGCACAGCTTCCCCCAGGGCGTCTCTAATAAAAGACTCAGTGTTAGCTCTGATTGGATGATCTGAGACACACGCCCACGTCTCATCCAATCACCGTGGTGGTTGGGACTGTGCTGACTAGTTCAGGACAAGCAACACACGCTCAGAGCACCGAGCAAGAAGGGGAATTGCTTTGTCTAGTAGTAACATTAGGGTGTCACCACCCAGAGAAAGGGAGGTGGGTCTGAGCCACCTCCATGGCCCTTTTTGTGCAGATCCTAACGACCACTGGAAATGGGCACTATTACCTACTGCAGATGAGGAAGTGAGGCACAGAGAGGTGAAGTAAGTTGCGCAGAAGCAAGCAGCTGCTGAGAGGGCTCCTGCCCAGCCACAGTGTTCTCTGAGGTCTACAAAGCAGGATTTTGCTTTTTTCTTTGCACTCCTCTGTTTGTAGCTCCCCACGCCAGCACAGTGGCAAACACACAGTAGGCCTAAAAATCTTGCATTGTGGGCATTAGAATTCTTCTGCTGTTTACGAGGTTGTTTATTCAACAGGGTTTCCCAGGACTACAGAGAAAGCCCAACAGCAAAACACATCAATTTTTACTGCAAACTACTTTTGCTAATACATGATATATAACTTTATGCGTCCTAATTAACCAAAATTTATTTATTACAGCAATTACAATGATGTGCAAATGACTGCAATTTTGAGTTCCTAACAAAGCAATAAGGTCCATTAATGTCTCTCTGCCTTGGCGCCTGCTGGAAGGCCTGGAACAGCTCAGCTGTTCTGCCCTCGTGGAGTCTGCAAAGAGCAGAGTCAGAGGGACTGTGGCGCTGGGTCCTACAGGGAGCTCACTGCGTTTCCGGGGACCACTCCAAACCCTTCGTCAGCATCTTCTGATGCAGTGCCGCTAGGAAAGGATTTATAACCCAGGAGGTCCCCAGCCCACCCAGACAGAGATGTGAAGAGCGAAGGTGTGAGTCCCTCTCCTTTGGGCTGCCCACACAAGCTGGCCTCTTCATTCTCACTGCCCTTGCTTTGTCCCGTACCTTGCTGCAGACAGCTTGAGATGTCCTTCTCTGCGCTCCACCATCCATTCATCCAGCCAACTCCCAGGCACCTGCTGATGGAACCTTCCTTCTCCCTAACCATGCACGAGCTTCCTGTGTTAGTGTCCTTGGGGATGATGACTAGGGACAAACCACAGGGAGATGGCAAGCCACAGGCTCAGCCACGGTCAAGGGAGAGACCAGAACAACTTCCGCTGGGGAGACTCAAACCTCGTCCTCTCCCTCGGCCTGGGAGAATTGTGGGGTTGGCGGGGAGAAAGTAAACTCTTCTTCTCCAGGTGAAGGATGTAGGTAGGAAAACTGAGCAGAGGAAGAGAGGGCGGGAGAAATGGAAGGTGACTGAAGGAAAGTGATCCAAGGAAGCCTGAGATTTGCCATCATTTTCTAGTGGCACAGTGTGTCCGGCATGGTGAGGATAATCAATCAAAGGTAAGACACACCATTAAATTATAGTTTCTGGAAAACAACAATAATTCGCGGTAGATGTATGGTTCAAATATTCTACAGGATATTCTTCTACTAAAAGAATTCACGGTTCATTTGAAATTCAAGTTGAACTGAATGTTCTGCTTTTCCTTTTTATTTCTTGTGCACTGTAGCAACAATGAACTCACAGGCTGACTGAGTGCTGGGCCTCACTTTTCTGCTCTGGTCAATGGGGTGACTCAGGTCACCCATGTCGTGGGGTGTGTTGGGTAGGAAGGGGAGGGGTGCTTCCTGGGATTAGGGGATTGAATATTGCATGGCGCCTGCCTCAGCCTGAAGCAATCAACACCCGAAACACCAGAAACATATTTGGGGGCCAAATGGCACCCCAAGGCTGGTTGTGAGCTGTCATCTCTCTAAGTCTGTGTAGGTGTGAACCTGGGTAGCGCAGGGATGTCTGCATGCACAGGATCTGGGCTGTCGGGACAGAGATGGTGCCTGCCATGTGCAGCCCATGCTCTGCTCCCCTCCTGCTGCACTGTCTTCTCAGGAGCCCGCACCCTCTCCTGCAGTCCCCTGCAGTCCCCTGAGTCTTCTAAATCCTACAGTCCATCTGCGGAAGGCAAGGACTTGTCATTTTTTAAAGGGAACTTACAAGAGGCCACCCTGAGACTTGGTTTGTTCGATGAGACACACTTGGCCTTGGCCTTGGCCTTGGACTTGGACTGGCCTTGGCCTTGGACTTGGCCTTTGCCTTAGCCACTGATGCAGCAGCTATAGAAAGCAGCCTGGAGGGTACTGGAGAGACCAGATGAAATATTTCTGGGTTGGCAGCTGCTGTATTGGCAGATGTCTGGTCTCCAGCCTCCCGGGAAGAAAGCCCTCCCATTCCCTCTTCTCTTGCTGTGCAAAAACTCCTGTGTGTGTCCACAGGAGTGCTTCTCCCCGGTCCCGCCCCTTGAGTTTACATATGCTGTCTTTCTGTCAGCCTGTCTGGCTCTTTATCTCTGTCTCTCTTTGTCTCTGTCCATCCATCTCTGGCCCCTCAGAAAATTCTATTGATTGTCCAAAAAGTTGTTAGAGAAGAGAAACAAATCACCTATAGAGGAAAGCCCATCAGAATCACAGCTGACTTCTCAACACAAACTCTCAAGTCAAGGAGAGCTTGGAGTGAAGTGCTCCAACTTCTAAAGGAAAACAACTTTCAACCCAGATTGATGTATTCCACAAAACTATCTTTCAAAATTGATACTTCCATGACAAACAACATCTGAGGAAATTTATGACCACCAAGCCAGCACTCCAAAATGTTCTGAAGGACATTCTAGAAAGAGATAATAAGGACTACAGCTCCATGAACCCCAACAGAAGGAATCCACCAGGGAAGGCAAACAATTAGAGGGAGGAGGAAAGGTGGGGAGCCAACAACAGGAGAATAACATGACAAGGAAAACTCAGTAAGTATCAGTCATAACCATCAATGGTAATGGTCTCAGTTCACTAGTTAAGAGACACAGACTGGCAGAACGGATCAAGAAACAAGACCCAACAATATGCTACATAGAAGAAACATGTTTAATTCAAAAAGAAATTCACAGACTTAAAGTCAAAGGATGGAAAACAATACTCCATGCAACAGAAACCCAGAAACAAGCAGGGGTAGCTATTCTATTTGTAGACAAAGTGAATTTCACGCCAAGACTGATTAAGAGATAAAGAAAGTCACTATATTCTCATAAAGGGAACAATCCAAGAGGAAGAGATAACAGTCATAAATATATATGCAATAAATACCAGTGCACCCAGCTATATAAAACAATTACTAACAGACATGAAAAATCAAGTAAGCCCTGATACAATTGTATTGGGAGATCTTAATACCTCACTGTTACAAAAAGACAGATCAACTAGACAAAAAATCAATAACGAAATATTAGAAATAAATCAAACTTTTGAACAAATGGACTTAGTAAGTGTCTACAGAGTGAGCCACCCCACAACATCAGAATATACATCCTTCTCAGCTGCAAGTGGGACATTTTCCAAAATAGACCATATGCTGGCTCATAGAACATGCTTAAGTAAATGCAAAAGAATTCAAATTATCCCATGCATACTATCAGACCACTGTGCAATGAAATTGGAAATCCACACCAAAGGAAACCACAAGAACTTCATAAACACATGGAAAGTAAATAATACCCTACTGAACAACCAGTGGGTCAGAGATGAAATTAAAGAAGAAATTAGACAGTTTTTACAGTTAAATGATAAAGACAATACAACATACTGGAATTTGTGGGACGCAATGAAAGCAGTCTTAAGAGAGAAATTTATAACAGTAAATACCCATATCAGGAAAACAGAGCCAGCACACATAAACAACTTAATGTTGAACCTTGAACTTCTAGAAAAAGAAGAGCAGGCTAAACCAAAAGCTCATACAAAGGAGGAAATGAAAAGATCAGGATAGAAATTAACACACTGGAGACTAAAAAAATCCCCACAAAGAATCAATGAATCAAAGAGTTGGTTCTTTGAAAGATTAAATAAAATTGACAAACCCTTAGCCAAACTTATCAATAAAAAAAAGGAAATAAAGAAAAGACTCAAATCCATGCAATTAGGAATGAAAAGGGTGAAATCACAACAGACCCTGCAGAAATCCAGATCATCTGTACCTGCTTTGAAAACTTGTATTCTAACAAGATGGCAAATACAGAAGCAATGGACAGATTCCTAGATACATATGAATTATCAAAGCTGAATAAGGAAGATATAAAAACCCTAAATAACCCAATATCAATAAATGAAATTGAAGATGTAATTAAAAAACTATCAACAAAGAAAAGCCCAGACCCTGATGGATTCACTGATGAATTGTACAAGAAATTTAGAGAAGACCTAACACCACTACTTCTCAAACTCTTTAATGAAATTGAAAGGGAAGCAATACTTCCAAATTCATTCCTGGAAGCAAGCATTACCCTGATATCCAAAACCAGAGAAGGACCCACCTAAGAAAGAGAATTATAAGTCAATCTCCCTAATGAATGTTGATGCAAAAAAATCCTCAGTAAGATACTGGAAAACAGATGCAGCAAACTGTCAAGAAGATTGTATACAATGATCAGATAGGATTCATCCCAGGGATGCAGGGATGGTTCAACATACATAAATCCATGGATGTAACATACCATATTAACAGAACCAAGGAAAAAATCATGTGATCATCTCAATAGATGCAGAAAAAGCTTTTGACAAAGTCCAGCACCCATTCATGATAAAAACTCTATGAAAATTGGAATAGATGGTTTTTATCTCAATCTGATAAAAGCCATCTATGATAAACCAACAGCCAATATCATACTAAATGGACAAAAACTGAAAACTTTCACTCTAAAATCAGGGACAAGACAAGGATGTTCACTGTCTTCACTCTTATTCAACATAGTTCTGGAAACTTCAGCTGGAACAATTAGACAAGAGAAAGAAATAAAAGGAATAAAGATAGGAAAGGAAGATATCAAACTATTGTTATTTGCAGATGACATGACACTCTACTCAGGAGACCCCAAAAACTCCACCAAAAGACTACTAGATTTAATAAGCAAATTCAGTAATTTAGTTAGTTACAAAGTCAACACTCAAAAATCAATAGCCATCCTGTATATGAATTACAAACTCACTGAGACAGAAATCAGGCAGGGAAACAATACCTTTTACAATAGGATCAAAAAAAAAAAACCAGAAATACCTAGGAATCAATCTAACAAAGGATATAGAAGACCTCTATATTGAAAACTACAGTATTCTGGAAAAGGAGATTGAAGAGGATATTAGAAAATGGAGAGATATCCCATGCTTTTGGGTAGGAAGAACCAATATAGCGAAAGTGGCCATACTTCCAAAACTGTTATACAGATTCAATGCAATCCCAATCAAAATTCCAATAGCACATCTCACAGAAATAGAGAAAACAATTCTAAAATTCATCTGGAACCAGAAGAGACCTAGAATAGCAAAGCCATTCTGGGCAACAAAGGCAAGATGGGGCATCACAATCCCTGACCTGAAATTATACTATAAAGCTACTGTAATAAAAACAGTGTGGTACTGGGAAAAAATAGTTCCAAAGATCAGTGGAACAGATTAGAAGATGCAGAAAGAACTCCAGACACAGTAATCCACCTTATCTTTGACAAAAGAACCAAACACATTCACTGGAAAAAAGCCTCTTTAACAAATGGTGCTGGAAAAAACTAGTTCTACACATGGCAAAGATTAAAACTTGACCCATATCTTTCACCATGTACTAAGTAAAATCAGAATGGATCAAAGATCTTAATATTAAAACAGAAATATTAAATCTGCTGGAAGTTATAGTAGATAAAACTCTTGAAGACATTAATGTAGGCCAAGACTTTATGAACAAATCCCTGCTTGCACAGGAACTATCACAAAGAATCAACAACTGGGATCTCACCCTTCTGAAAAGCTTTTCACAGCAAGAGAAACCACTCTTTTGTCAAAAGAGTGAAGAGACAACCCATAATGTGGGAGAAAATGTTTGCCAGCTGTTCCTTAGATAAAGAATTATTATTGAGAACATATAAAGAATTTTTAAAAAAATCAGTCCTCCCAGATTTAAAGACCCAGTCCAAAAATGGGCATCTGAGATGACTATACATTTCTCAGAGGAAGAAATACAAACAGCAAATAAATATGTGAAAAAATGTTCAACATCACTGTTCATTTGCAAGATGCAAATTAAAACAACATTGAGATTCCACTTCATCCCAGAAAGAATGGCTATTACAAAGAAATCAAGCAGTAACAAATGCTGGAGAGGCTGTGGGGAAAAGGTACCTTCTCTACTGTTGGTGGGAGTGCAGACTGGTGCAACCATTATGGAAATCAGTGTGGAGGTTTCTAAAAAATAACTAGGATTGGAAGTCCCACTTGATCCAGCTATTCCCCTTCTGGGTATCTTCCCAAAAGAATTAAAAACATCTTACCACAGTGATATATGTGCACCCATGTTTATAGCAGCACAGTTTGTATTAGCCAGATCTTGGAAACAACCTAAGTGCCCATGGACTGAGAAATGGATAAAAAAGATGTGGTATTTTTAAACAAAGGAGTATTATTCAGCTATAAAAAGGATAAATAGGAGACTTTTATGGGTAAATGGATGCAACTTGAGAACATACTCATTAGTAAAATAAATAAGACACACATGAGTAGACATCATATTGTCTCATTAGTGTGAGAAGCTGAAAGAAAAAACATGTATAGGTGTATGTATATGTATATATAAAACTAGTTAAGATAGTTATGCCATGGACTTCTGAGTTCACTGAGAGAAAGACCGGTGCTGGTGTTGCTGGGACAGCTGAATGCAGATGCCCTGTGCTCTGGGTGACTGATTTGGGAATGACAGTGTGCAGTGTATGTGCCACTATTGCTCCCTGGTTGACGTGTTTGGAAGTTTTGTTGTAGTTTTTTCCCTTCTTCTTCTTTTTCCTTTTGATCTTTGAAATAAAATGGGTTTGAAACAAATTCTATTGGTTGTGAAAACTGGATCAAAATTGCTCCCTCCTTTAGGGACTCAGCACCTGAGAAATAAGCAGTCCTATTTTTCAGCACGCAGAAAATTGTGTGAGTGTGTGTCTGTGTTACATAAAAATTACTCCCTCTCGGTGAGTCTTTCTTGAAAGTCCTCATCACTGGGCAGAAATACTGGCTGCCTTGAGAAAATCTGTATCAGAGTCAAAAACACACATAAATTCCATCTATCAAACAGAAGTGTGTGTGTGTGTGTGTGTGTTGCGTGTGTGTGTGTGTGTGCATGTGTAGGCTCGTGCACACGTGGAGAAAAATATCCGTCCATGGTCTGTTTTCTCTTACAAACAGGAAATATGCCTTTTACTAGGGTAGAAATACAACCCGCCTCACACCGACTCATGAGAATCTCTCCCCTCTTTCAGTGAGTTTGTTCGCCTGAACAACCCGCCTCTTTCCCTGGAATCGGGGCCTTCAGGAAATGTCTGAGGCTCTCTTGTTAGAAAATATACTTAGCATCTGGGAAATGTCAGAAACTCTCTGTCACTGGGGAACAAACTCCCCAGCACAGCACAGTCGGCAGTAGGGTGAGCACACACGGGCTCCCCTCAAGGACACCATGTGTGTTCACACGTGCACATGCACACGTGTACACATGTGCACACACATGCGCACACGGGCAGTCCCCTGTCCACTAAGTATGACCAGTTAAAAATCAAGGAAAATCTCTCTCCTTCTCATTGTCGGCTCATGGAACTCTGCCTGCGTGCGTCTGTCCACTGCTTCATCCCAAGTGCTTCACCGCTGAGGTGGTGACCCCACAGGAGAGGGGACCTCTGCTCTCCCTCCCCTCCTGGCCTGAAATGTGTGTGCATACGCGCGTGCAAAACTGCTCCATTTTAGTCTTGGTGCCAAGCAAACATTAAGGCTCTTTTTCCATACAGGAAAACATCATTGTCCCTGCTCCCCACCCCCGTCACGCTCAGGTGGCAGCTTCCTCCCTTCCACACCGAGCACTGCCGAAGACCAACACATGGCAGTTGGTTCCGAGCTCACAGGAAGATGCTGCTGGGCTGGAAACACTCTCTTGTTCTCTCTGTCCTTCCTAAAAGTCTCTTTCTAAAGCTTTGCCACTGGACAGGTACATGCACGCACACACGCATCCAGACACACACACACACACACACACAGAACTGGAAGAGAATTGTGTACTTGTGTTAACAGAGAAAAAAATCCTCTCAATATTGAGCTGACTCTCTACAAGCAGAAAAATATGTGTTCTTTTTGAAGGAAGAAAAGAAATACTGCAACACACACATATTTGCAACCACATATATACATATGCACACAGAAGCCAGAGAGAATTTTGTTTTTGTGGTAACAAGGAAAAAAAAAATTAGTGTTGAGCTGAATCCTTATAAGCAAAATATTAATGCTCCTTTTTAAGAAAAAACCCCTCAGCACACAGATAAGCACACACGAAAAGGCAGCAGTGTGGCCCCGGTCTGTGCTGGCACTACACAAACGCCGTGTGTCGCGGTGCAGAACACGCATGCTGCTCTCCAGGCCAAAACAACGTTCTCCGTCCTCACTCAAAAGAGTCACTTTTTAAAAATCACTGGGCAGAAGTACACCCTCCCCCATAAAATTAAAAACTAGTCTCAGTCTCTTTCACTACTCAGGAAAGTGTGTGTGTGTATGTGCGTGTGCACGTGTGCACGCGTGCGCCGCTGCAGAGATACTTTGGTTGATTAGGCTGTCCCCTCCCCCAGGCAGAGAAATACACGCATCTTTCCCATGTGGGAAAATATGTACGCCAAGCGTGTGCGAGCGTGCACACACACGCACACACGCACTTGCACACACGCGCGCACACATGCTCTGTCACAGTGGCTCTGTCTTGCAAGCTCTAAGCGAGCTCACCTGAAGCATCAACTCTGTGACGCCGGCCTCACAGGAAGCCGAGTCCACAGGCAGCTCGGCACTCTGCAGCTCCCCAGAACGCGCCTCACCCCAGGGAGGCCGGTCCCTTCTCCCCAGCAAAGTGCACAGGAGCCAGAGAACACGAGAAGAGCGCAGCGCTCTTTCCACACGTGTGGCCAAAAGCAAAACAAAAGCCTCTCTAATCTGTCTCCTTGCGAGCAGCAAAACACATTTTCTGCTTTTCAAAAATACATACAGTTCCTGTTTTTTCCAGATGAGAAAAAAAAGTTCTCCTTCCCTCCTTTCTGTCTCTTTTGTCTCTGTCTCTCTGTCTGTCTGTTTCTGACACACACGCACGCACACGCACGTTTTCTCTCTGTTCCTCACTGCAGGAACAACCTCCCTGCCCACCCTCTCACTCAGTGTGGACCACCTGGGAAAGCAGCTCTGCTGCACAGCTGCAGGAAACGTGTGTGTGTCTGTGTGTGTGTGTGTGTGTGTGTGTGCGCGCGCGCGCGCGCGCAGAAAACATCTGTTTTTTTTCTCTCCCTTTTGGAAATGTTCCCTTAACTGCAGTCCAGAGCCCCACACTGAGTGGGACAAGCACGTGCACTCTGTCCCTGGTCAGCGCCCACGGGTCACAGAATCTGCCTCCCCCTGCACGTAGAACACATGTGCGGGTGTGAGCGGGCGAGTGTGAGCCCTCAGAAGAAAATCAATCTTCTCCCCCTTCACCCTGTCTCTTTCTCTCTGGCAGAGAAAAATCACGGTTTATTGCCGCTCCCTTAACCCTTGGGCGGGCCGAGGACCCGCGGGTCCCGCCAGTGTGAGGCCCGGGTCGCCAGCTGCTGGCCTGGTCTGCCCCGACAGACCTCTGGGCTCAGGCTGCAGAATGTGCTTCGTCACTGGGCCCCACTGTGCCTTCTCGAGGGCAGGGGCCTTGCACCCCGCGCCCCACAAGGGCTGCTGGGGACCCTGGGCCAACTTTGGGCCGGTGCACAGGTGGGAGGGCACCCCGGGGTGCTAGCTGGACGTCAGAGCGCGGTGACACCCCCTGCCTCGCACCCCTGCCACCCCTGCTCAGAAGGGCCCTGGGACCCCTCGCACAGCCTCCCCCTGCACTTTGGGGCTCACAGGGACGCGAGCTCCGCGGATACTGGGCCGGGGTCTCAGGCCCTGCCCGCCCCTGCGGGTTACCCTGCAGCCCCCCACCCTTTCCCCGGGGTTTGCTGATCTTAATCAGGATCCACTGGGGCGATGCCGACCACCGGGACTTGTCCCGAGACCCCGGCTTGGAGGCTGAGCCCGGGGAGGGGGGTGCTGCTGGCCCTGCTGGCCCTGCTGGCCCTGCTGGCCCTGCTGGCCCTGCGGCTCTGCGGTCCGCCGCCCCCACACACGCCGCTCACTTACTGCGCAACAGCGCGCCCACGCGGCCGCTAGCAGAACTGTAGCCCGCGCGGCGGGGCGCCGGCTCCTCCTCGCAGGTTCAAATCCCGCCACCCCCATGATCGGCGGGGCCTCAACTCCGAGAGGGTCGCGACAGGGATGATCTTCCCTCGCTGATCCGGGAACTGGGTCGCGTCTTACACCTCTCTAAGCCTCAGTTTCCCCATCTGTAAATGGCCATATTAAAGTGCCCGGCCCTGGTGGGAGTGCTGGGAGGCCATGGCTGGTACCGAGAGGCCCACGGCACCCAGGAGCCCGCCAAAGAATGATTTTTTTTTTTTTTGGTCTTTTTGAGACAGGGTCTCACTTTGTAGCCCAGTCTGGTCTTGAACTTGCGGAGATCCTCCTGCCTTAGCCTCCCTAGTGCTGGGATTACAGGCATGTGGCGTCTTATTATCACGACACGAACACAGATTTAGGCCTGGGGGAGGTTGGGACCCTGGAGCACAGCTCTGTGGTCACCCACATGGGACCACGGTGAGAATGCAGGCGTTTTCACCTCTGCCATCGTCTGCACAGAGCTCGGGTCTCGGGCAGAGGTTTATGGAGGCTCCGTTTCCTGGGGAGCTGCAGTGACTTCTCAGGGTGCCGTCTAAGCAGGGTAAACTCTCTCTCAAGGAGCTGACACTCTGGCAGATGAAAGGACCACAAACTCAGCCTTCAGTAAGAAAACAAGATAGTTTCAGATGGGAATGGCTATGAATGCAGCACAATGACATAGAGAGTGACCCAGGGCTCCTTTCACACAGGGAGCCCGGCAGGGGCTTCTCTGAATGGTAAGCCTGAGTTGGCCACATGCAGAACAGCAGTAAGAGTTTTCTAGGTAGAGAGAATAGCAAGTGCAAAGGCCCTGTGGTGAGGATTCAGTGAGCTTGTCTGGTGGGGAGCGTGTGGGGAGGGGAGGTACGATCAGAGAGCCAGGGCCTGCTTTTTGCTGGCCATAAAGAGAAAATAAAGGGCTGGAGCTGTCTTCTGGGTTTGGGAGAAGCTGGTGGGTTCCCACTGACTCTGAGAACCCCCGTGACTGTGTGGCTGATCCAGGGTGCCGTGTAGATGCAGAGAAATCAAGGCACACTGGCTGAGGTCTGGGAGAGAGATGATAGCTGGAGATGCGCTTCTCCTGGGTTTGTGTCTTGCTGTCTCCCTAAAGGATGGATGTCCTTGAGGTCAGCGACCCCGTTTCCCTCTCCCAACATTTCTCACAAGGCCTTACCCACAGCATCTTCCTGCAGCCCCGGTGCCTAGGACAGAACCTGCTGTGTCGCTGGTACTTCATAACCGTTTGTTTATTGGGTGAATGCACCATGGTATCTGCCCACAGATGGACAGTTGACCAGATGGCCAAAGGTCCAGTTAGTTTCTCTTTCTGTTGCTTTTCACTTAGCGGTGTTGGCTTTCAAAGACCTCTTGCTTTGGGGTTCCCTTCACAACCCCACTCACTGCCCCTGGAAGGCTGGGGTGGAGCCCAAGGAACTGTTTCCTTGTGGGCATTCCTGTTGTCTCTCAACCTTGGTGCACGGTGACCTAGAGGTGCCCAGCTTCCTCAGGAAGCCCCTGAGGGTGAGCGCCTGCCTCTGGCTCTCTGACTGACACCTCTGAACACGCTGCACCGAGCTTTTGGTGTGCATCCCTTAATGTAGAAGGTCGTAGACACATAGGACATTGAACTTTCCCCCAAAGCATTTGTTTGGCTTTTATGGCACCTGGCTGGGAAAAATGTCCTTGATTGGGAGAGAGGGGTTTCCAATGACGCCCACCAGGATAAGACTGAAAATCCTATTGACTTCGTTTTTGAAGGACCAGTTTTCGTCACACACATGAACCCTCAGAAGGCCCTCTGGAAAACTGGCATTTTGCAGAAGTGGGAGGTGGGTTGGGGTAGAGCTTGGTTGGAAGCAGGAGTGGTTTGGATTGGGGTGTCTCTGCGCTCAGCTTGCTGGGCTGAGGAATCTGTGGTAACTGGAAGGAGCTGATCAGCAGAGGTCTTCATGGTTGACCTGTCTCAAGTGGTGTGAAATACTCACGACAAGTTTTATTTTCTATTTAGGCAGATCCAGCCCTCTGTTGGTAAGACTGAAACCCAAAAAGGTCCTGAACTTTCATTGTCAATAAGGGACAGTGAGGGATCAAATTAGGGCTGAGTCTGGAAGGAGAGGAACCCAGGGGGATTCTGGTCTCCCCATTTTGCTTCTGAACCCCAGAGTATCTGTGCTCTCCAAAAGTGGACGCCTTTAAAATTGTCAGGCACTACATTTTGGGAGGGGAAAGAACAAAGGAAGAAATGGGCAGACTGAATGGTCAGGGAAAGAAAACCAAAGTGACCTTCCACCAAGGAGTCCACGCAGCGACCCACTGCCCGGATTTCTTGACTGAGCTTGTTTGATACATATTCATAACTTAAACTAGGATATTTTCCGTGCTCCACAATGTACCAAATAATCACCTTTAAAAATAGTGGCCCCGGAAGTTCTTTCATGCAACAAACAGCTCCCTGTTTTGTAGACGAATGATCTTCCAGGGGCAGGGCTCATTGTAAACAAGCACAGGTAGCCTCCAAGAACTTTCTAGAAGCCAGCGTGGCCCCTCGTACCTGCGCTCTGAGCCCTCATTAGAGGAAAGTAACGGACAGAGCTCTCAGCACGCTGGACAGGCTTGGGGAGAAACAGTAACTGAATGTGCTTCTCTTTACCTGGTAAGAAATAAGCAAATCATCTAGGCCAATGAAGGAGGAAAGAAAATTTATGACAAATGATGAATTCTGACGTAAATCCAGAAAGGAGGACTCTTCGGGTTAGAAACCCTAAAGCTTGTCATCGTGAAATGATAGGGAATCTCCTTCTAGTTCCTAAAATGAGTCATTAACATTGAAAATAAACCCCATGGCCGGCTTCATGACCTCCTGCTCTTGGCCAACTTGGGAACTGAGCAGAAACACAGGGCCAGGGCTGGCGTCGTCAGCCCATTTGACAGGTGGGGAGACTGATGGAGAAGGGTAAATCAGACCAGCCGGGGGTTTATCCCCAGACAGTGGGTGAGTTGGTGCCGCGCCCCTAACCCCAGGCTGCTATGTCTCTGCTGGGCCCACCCACCGCCCCGTGAACACTGGGGCGGGAGACCAGCCAGGAAGGCGGGAGTGTAGCAGCTGGCCTCTCCGTTCCGAGTCAAGAGACCTAGGAAAAACTGGGGAAGCCGTGGCCAGCGGAAAACCCACCCTGCAGGGCTGATGTCCAGGGAGTTTGGGCCAAACTCAGTGGAGGCTTTTTGCCTAAACCTCATATTCTTGGATTATAAAAACAACAACATCTGCATTTTCATATATTTTAACATTCAATAATCCAAGAATTCTGAATGATAAACATTTCAATAGAGCAATTTCTTCCCTAATCCTTTTCCACAGACAGGAGTTGGTCAGACCGCTGGACACTGGAGCTCTAGCTGTCTTGCCAGGGCTGCCTTTTCTTTTCTCTCCTCTTTCTTTTTCTTTCTTTCTTTTCTTTTGTTCCCTTTCTTTTCTTTCTTTGTGCTGGAGATTGAACCCAGGGTATTCTACCTCTGAACTACATTCCCAGAACTTTTTATTTTTTATTTTGAGACAGAGCCTCAGGCTATATACAAACTTGACACCCTCCTGCCTCAGTCTCCTAGAGTAGGGATTGCAAGTGTGCACCGCCGTGCCTGGCCAGGCGATGCCTTCAAGAGGCATGGTGGGCATCCGGGAGGCCAGCTGGGAAACTCTCGGGTCAGTAGGGGTGAGGCATGGATTGCAAAATTGCAGGCCAGGTTGTCAAGGGCATGGCAGGTGTGATAAACACAAGGGCTGTCTTATTTTTCTTGTTTCTGTGAAGTCGAGCAGTAACAGTGATCTGTTAAGTAGCTTGCATAAAAGCCTTGTCAGCAGCTGGGCTGTTCTGTACATTTAATCTCAGCCCGGAAGGAGAGAAAGAAATGACAGCCAACAGGCACCCCGAGCTGCCAGCTGCTGAGACCATGGAGCCAGACCCTGAATCCCACTCTGTCCATCTCCACCCCAGGAACCCATTAGGACAGATAGGGTGTCCTCTCCCAGAGCTCAGGGCCCAAGAGCCTGAAGAGGGACTCGAGGGCCGGCTCCCTGCTGGCAGCCTCTTGTTGACTCCGAGGTGCCTACAGATTGACCTGGCTCACACCTGAGCGTAAAGGGACCTCTGCCCCAGCGCGGGCAGGATTGGAGGCCGCTGCCTCACTTCGATGCACTGTGCTCACCCCCTGGGTCCTGAAACACAATTTGGTTACACTGTGAAACTAGAGGAAAAGTTGAATTTCCCCAGAAGCTCAGCTGCCTGCTCTCTGGGAAAGTGCGCTACTGCCACCTTGAGCCACATTTTAGAAGGCATGGAAAGATCTAGAAGCAGCTGGTGCCTGCTTCCAAGGGCCATCCCTCCAGGCACTGTGTGCTCGGCCTTCTGGGTCCCAGCGCCTTGGCATCTGCTCCCCTCTAGATTCCCAGGTGACCGGCTGGCCCCTGCCATAGAGCAGGAACATGTGGGGCTGGCACACACTGGCGTTTGAGTTAAGCCACTGCCTGGCCACCCTGCCTGGCCCCTCCAAGGAGCTAGGGTGCTGCTCCCTACTGCAGAATGAACTCTGGGGCAGCCCCTGCCTGCCCTGGCCTCTGGGACCCCCCCTGGGGGTCATTTATCAGCAATTAGGTAGCTGGGGAAGGCAGATTTCCTGCAAATTATCCCGAGGCTGGGGGTGGGAGATGTGTGTGGAATCAGAGGGAAATGGCCAAGCCGAGAAGTCTTGTTTACCAGAGCTGTCCCTTCTCACCTCTGCTTTTCTTCCAGCGAATCAACCACCCACCCCTCTGCTGCCAAGCTGCCACCTGGGAGCCTTCAAAGGCTCAAGTGCCCCTCATACCGGCCCCGCAGCCTCAGGCAGGCATCTGTGCACTCAGGTGGCTCCACTTAATACCAAGGCTTCTGGGAGGGGAGGCGGAGGGGGTCCTTCTCCCATCCCTGTGGGTGCCTCTGCCCTGGGCGCCTGGAGCCCATTCTTCGGGGAGGTAGAGCTGGGTACCGCCAGGTGCTGAGTGGCTGCTCTGGGTAGGGCAGAATGAAGACTTGATTTACTTTATTTCACATGAGCTTCATCACATTCTTACAAGGACGTGGAATAGTCCTGTGATCCTCAGCTGAGGGTGCTTTGTGCCGTCACGCCCCTGAGTGGGGTAGGTACCCGGCCCAGCCTGCTGCTGCAGTCCCTGCAGCCTCTGCTGTGCCCAGGGCAGCCCCACAGGAAGCCTTCCTGGGCCCTCTTGCCAGGTGCCGAGGCGCAGACTCGACCTGCCGCAGTAGACGGTGCAGAATTTAAGGATGCAAGGTGGGGAGCCCTTGCGCGTGGACACACGTGTTCTTTTCCTGATGGTCTTGCCGCAGGCCCCCAAGGCTGGGCAGTACCTCAAGTCTCTCGCCTCTGTCAGAAGGAAGCCAGCGGCTTTGTCACCTCTGCGAAGCCTGCATTGCTGCATAAGGTCTTGGGTTCACATGTTCAAGGTTTAGCGTAGGAGGTGGACGCCTTTGGGGGCCACCATTCAGCACCCGCATTTCTGTGACCCGGAAGGCTCCTATGTGCTCCCCACCCCAGCACTCTCAGGCTCCGTCACTGTGGACAGTGTTGTTGGTTCTTCAGGTCAATGCTTTTCGGAACAAACCCCTCTTTACAAGAGGCTACACACACAGCGTCAGTGCTATGCTGAAGAAACCTGGCCGGATCCCTAGGAAGCAAATTCTGAAACAGAACGTGCATGCCCAGTTAGAAAGGACGGGACTGTAATTAGAAGACGTGCTAACTTCACAGCTAGCGAGATGCACTTTCATCGTGGAAGGGGGAGGCTGGGGAAGGCGACGTGAGTCCCAGTAATTAATCTGCAGAGGGGCCAATCATGGGGGAATTTTAAAGATGCTTAATGTAACCTGTTAGCTTCTAGGACTGGTCTGCGACGGACACTCTGCCTGGATGAGGGACAGGGAGACCCCAGAGCGCTAGGTGGGAGGATGGTGTATTGTGAGCCTTTGTGCTTTTTCTGCTGCACCCAACGAATCCTGGAGTTGTGCTTGGGCCGAACCCCGGGCTCAGAGGTGGAAGGGAGGGTAGGTAATCCAAGGTAGAACTAAACTGCAGAAGAGACCGAGACCCGGTCCAGTGGGCAGCGGTGCGCCCTCTGCAGGACCAGCTGCATCTGCGGTGCATGGTGCCCAGGCCGGAGCTTCCCGGTTCTGAATTTCCCAGGACACTTCCTTTGGAGATGGAGAGGACGGGGCTCTGGGCCAGGGCACCGAGTGGCCTCTAGGAGTGGGACAGGCAAAGCCGATTTTCCCCAGACCTTCCAGCAGAATGTCACCGAGCGGGAGTAATAATGCACCGCCTCTCCAGGTCGGCTTACTCTACTTAGCAAACCTGTTTCCTCGTTAGCGCACGTCTGCAGTGCAGTGTTTAGAGTCACGGTGGGCAGCTGGTGCGAGTGCACACCGTGTCTTAATTCCTTTTTTCATCTCCTTCCCCTGCCATCCCTCTCTCCTCCCTCCATCTTTTGATCCCTTTTCTGTTTGAGAACAATCTGTCTCCCTACATCCTATCCTCTATCTTCTATTTTGCCATTTATTATATTTTGAGTTTCTCCTATCAGAGAAACAATGCAATATTGAAGCTTATGACTGATTTATCTCACCTAACTTTGCGGTCCTAAGGCTCATCCATTTTCCTACAAATGTCTCAAGTTCACCCTTCTTTCTGGCAGGGTAGTGCTCCATTGTACTTAAGTATCCCTTTTCGTTATCCATTCATCTACTGATGGGTAAGCAGGCCTCTCCCGAGGTTTAGCTCCTAAGATGTGCACTGCCTTAAACATGAGTATGTGTGCATCACCGTATCATAGTGCCTTTCACACTTTTGGGAAGAGACCTAGAAGGGGAATAGCTGGGTCAAATGGAATTTCTCCCTTTAGAGTTTTGAGGAGCCTCCAGACAGATTTCCATAATGCTTGTACTAGTTTACATTCCCACCAGCAACACAGAAGGGTTGTTTCCCCCCACACCTCACCAGCAATTGTTATTAGTTGATTTCTTGATTGTTATCGATCGATTCCTTGGTGATGGCCAATCTTGCTGGAGCGAGACGGAATCTCAGCGCTGTTTTAATTTGCATCTCTCTGATGGCTGCAGATGTTAAACCTTTCATGTAATTTTTGGGCACTTGGACTTTGGAGAAGTGTGTGCTCGCCTCGCTTGCCCATGTCGGATGGGTCTTTCCTCCTAGGCCGGGTGTTGACATGAGCTTGTGCAGTGGAAGATGTCAGGGCACCAGGTGGAGCCTGGGGACGGCAGACACAGCCACCGACAGAGTGACACCCATGGCCGGAACCCCGCGTCTCTTTCCGTTCTGCCTCTAGTGTTGGAGGGGTGAAGATTGGGAAGGAGACACTGAACTGTCCCTGTCCTCTGGTAATTCGGGGCCAGCTGTTTCCCAGAGGCCTGTGGTTCCCTGCCTTCCTGCCCCCTTCATAATCCAAAGACGTCTGTTTGTCTCTGAGGTCCAAACGCTCTCCTGTCTGGCCGCTGAGACAGTGTTTGAAGTTCTCCCAAGGGGCTGGGTATCACCAGGAATGGCTCAGCTTGCCGTGCGTGGCCCTTCTGCCTGGGAGGCGCCTCGTCCTGGCCTCACCACCTTGAACCCTGCTTGCCGGTTCTGCTGACGGACACTTCCAGCTGGCTGCTGGCCTGGATGAGCTCACCCTGGAATATACATTTGTTGGGTGTGGAGCCTCTGCGAATGATTCCTTTTTATTTTCTTATTAAAACAATAATAGCTGGAGCACAAAACTATTAATCTGCCAGTAGAGTCTTATGAGAAATTTATTGCTGTGGTTATATTTCAGAAATTGGCTAGATTGTCCCTGGAGGAAACCCAGTTAAACGTTGAAGAATAAAGTCTGTGTACGATCGAGATGGTGCCTGGCGTCTGAAAGCTGCAGAGATGGTCTCCCTTTCCCTATAAACGCTCTGCAGATGCTTCAGAGGCCGAGAGTGGCAGAGCCATGGCCAGCGAGGGCATGGCGAGCCAGCTCCTGTCTTGACTCCTCGGTTCTCTTCACTGCTGTGTTCAATTTGGGGTCTGCAGGGTGCTTGTCCTACTACACAGCCCTGCACGCCACAAGGACTCCAAAAGCGGCTTGACCTCCACTTGTGGGCTTGCAAGGGTCCTGGTTAGAGACATCGGCAGAGGAAATGTGCAGAGCAGAAATAAGAAGTGGATTTGGGAGCAGAGAGCAAAAGCTCCTTGCTGTGTCTGGAGCAGGGACAGTCACAGGAGTCTAAGGCAGGGTCTCCATTGGGGACCCTGGGAATGTGCACACCAGGAGGGTGACCCATCCCAAAGCAAGGAGCTGGGTAACTGGGCGTGCAGGTGGCAGGGCAGGACAGAAATACCTGCCATTGCTTCGGGCTCATGCAGACCAGTGCAGTGAGACCCCAAGTTCTCTGAGCGAGGGCTGGGAAACACACAGCCCTGAGGGGCTTTCTGTGCCTGCAGACACAGCAAGAAGTAGAAATGAGCTTGGAGAGAGTGAGACCTTGAAAGGAAACCTGAGGACACTGTTGATTTCCCCAATCTACAGAGCACCTTCTGTATGTCGGCACAGTGTGGGGGGCAGACTGGCACCCCTTTCCTGGGGAGTCTTGGGAACCAGGCTCCACTGGTTCCCAGGTCTGTGCCTCCATGTCTCTGCCCTCAGGTGCTACACAAGGCAGTGCCCCAGAAGTGCTGGAAACAGCCCGTCTCTCACCCGGCCATGACCGCATGCCAGGAGCGGGCACTTCCCATTGGCTGCTGGGTCCTGGAGGTTGCAAAGTGCCCTGCAGAGCTAAGCAAGTGAGAAGTCTCCTCCGATGCCTGCTCTTCTTCCTGTGCGCCTCTCCTCCTCCCCCCCCACCCTGGTCAGGGACAGCTTGCTCTGTCTCTGTCTCTCTCTCTGTCTCTGTCTCTCTGGTCAGCTTTAGACACTTGAAGCCAGTTCTGCTACGGTCCTTCCTGTGCTCAATTCGCTTTCCCAGGTCTATCCAGTCTGTGTGGACCCTGGAAAGGCAGCAGGCAGCAAGAATGCAAGACAGGGAGGAAGGCCAGGGGTCCCGGCAGGAAAGGTTGGCAGCCGTGGGAGGCAAGCTTTGGTCTGCCCTCTGGGGCTGTGTGATGTGTTCTAGCCGCATGTTTCTGACACGGAGTTCTAATCATGTTTTGGGTGAATCCCCGAGTCTCTGAGGTCCGGTTGGCTTCTGGTTTGGGCCATGTACTCAGGATCCTTGGGAGAAGCTGTTCCATTCAACTCCGAGAAGGAGGTGTTCCAGGCTTTTCTGCACTGGGTCGCTCCAAGACAGACCCTGCTTTCCCAGGAAGGCTGCAGCACCACCGGAAACAGCCCTCCCTCCATCGTGGGAAACATGGCACTCTATAAGAGGATTTTGATGTGTTTGGTTTTTTGAATTTGAGCAGAAATCTGTAAAATGGTGCTGACAAAAAGCTGGGCAGGGGGCTGGAGATTTAGCTCAGCAGTTCAGTCCAAGCGCTTGACTGTTAAGCGTGAGGTCGTGAGTTCAATCCCTGGTACAAAAAAAAAAAAAAAAAAAAAAACCCGCTGGGATGATTGCTGGGATGCACAGCTGGCTGGAACTCTAATGAAATCAAAGAAGGAAAAACTATGGGAAATCTCTGCAGGAAAGGCTCTAGATTGAGGAGAGAAGGGTAAAATATAATTTATTGGAGGTTGGGGAAGGGGCAGGTCTTGCAGTAAAAAAACACCCCACAAGAACACTAAGGAGTGTCTTTCTTAGAGCTCTAACAATCCCTGCACTCAGCACGCTCCAGGGATCTGGCCCAGAGGAATTAGCAGAAGGACCTGGGTCCCATCGGCGTGTAGTGTGTAGCACGAACAAGCACACACCCTAGAACGAAGCAGCTGGGTCTCCACGGAACAAGGCTTCTTCTCCTATCACATTTTGGAGGTTTTGTGGGGCACCAGTAATAACACCTCCCCCCTGCCAGTTCCTGAGCGCCCCAACTCGGGAAATACTGGGCAGCTGAGGGTCTCAGCCCCTGCCATGAGGCTGACCTGCCTGCGTGGACAGGAGACAGCCGTCCACCTCCGAGTTCCCGCTGTGCTGTCCGTGGGCCATTCCGCCTTGGTTTTCTCCGGGTGCTGGAATGGGCCAGGTCTCATCCATGGTACCACACAGGTCCCTCTGACCCTCCTGTCTTCCTTCTTTCCACTAAATGACCTGTAGAGGAAAACTCGGAGGATTCGGGTTAGAGTCCTGGTGTACTTGTAAAACCTCTGTGGCAAAGTCAGACAACCTGGCAGGAAAGGCCTGTGCCCGAGTGGTGCTGGCGCTGGGATGCCCTCGACCCTGCCTGTGTCCATTCCTAACTTCACGCCTGGCTCTGGCCGTGTCCCCCTGCAGGTCACCCCGTGGGTGCCCAAGTTTGTAACCCCTGATCTCTGCCGGAGCCCTACCCATTTCGGGTGAGCACTTTCCCAAGTCTTCAAGGAGAAGGAAAAAGGTGGTGGACACAGCAGCTTGGCTGCCTGGGGAAGCCTCAGACTTAGCCAGCGCGCGGGGCACACTCGCCTGGAAGCCGCCGTGTGCACCGAAGCCTGGGCCTGTCCTGAGACATCCCAGAGCCCACTGGCTGGTTCACATCCCATCAGGCTACGTCGACTCAGCTGCATGTTTAGGCATTTTAAAACTCTTCTTATTAATAGAAATATTAATATTTAGAATATTATAGAAATATTGAAGGAAATAAATATTCACAGAAATCTAAAGGCTCATTAGTAAAGGACTGACTGAACAGAGATATTGCATAGGATAGAATTCTAACGAGCAGCTATAAACATGAGTGCACGGTAGCTCCATCGATATAAACCGAAATGCACGCCCAAAAGGAAACCGACAGGAGTTGGCAAAGTGCTACTTCCGGCCTGTTTTGTAAATAAAGTTTTATTGGCACCCATCCATGCCCATGCGTTTACACAGCAGCTGGCGACTGCTTTACAGTTACAGGGCAATATTTAGTAGCTGCAAAAGAGAACATTTGGCTTTCAGAGTCCCAAATATTGATCAGCACGTCATTTATAGAAAATAAAAACGCTCTCCCCAGCTCAGTTACCTTGGACTACATCTGCAGACAATGGAAAGATATTTCAGTTCATGGCAGGGTAGTCACTGAGTAAAGTCCAAAGAGGGGATAAATAAATTTTTCTTGACCCCAAATTTCTATTTCTTACTTTAAAACAATGCTTGGAACAAGATGAAGAAATATCAACAGCTGTCACTTTTCACTTGAGGGTTCCCAGGTGTTTATTACTCTGTGAGTGTTCCTGTATTTAAATTGTTTGAAATAAAAAATTTTTATAAAAGAACCAAAAAAGTTTCAGGAGTGGAGTAATTATATTTACATTATAAAACCCTTAGCGTGACATTATAATTACATGTGTAAAATGATTACCATAGCAATCTTCTTAAATATTTCATGTATTACTTCCCATTTCAGTCTGAGTTATTTGGAAGGAAAGAATTTCAATTTCGGGTTTTCTTACACTGTATATTTTATGAGTTCCTTTCCATATCTTTATAAATAGTTTCTAGGCACAACCAACAAACTCATTTAATCTGGGCACTGACTTTCCCCTCCTGGTCCCGCTTAATACACCCTGGACACAGCATCGAGGGTTGGGCCAGGTCAGGAGCACAGCCCAATTATGCAGCCAGCGCCTTCCAGCATGTAAATAAGCCATGTCTCAGAATCCAGGAAAAATAACCAGCTGTGGGTCTTGTCTCGCTTGCTCAAATCACATGGACAATTTATGTCCCTGAAATGGAATTTTGATTTAATCTTGGAGTTCACTTGTAGGTCCCAAGCACATTATAGTGGGAGAAAGGCAGGCCGCTGAAGTTGAGGAGAATTGGAATTAAAGGAATGTAAAACAGATGCCTGGATTTGGGTGGATGCTAATTCACACCAGGTCCTGGGTTTGGGCAGGTGACTTGGAAGACCTGGAGCCAGCCTCAGGCGACTTGGGGGACGATGGGTGGGCAGTGGAATTTGGGGAACGCAGTTGTTCTGTCTCCAGCTCTCCCTCTGCCCCAGGGTTTGAGGGTGAAATTGGAAGCTTCAGCAGAACACACCCCTTCCATACCTGGATGGGGGATTATTCACCATATGCTGGGTAGCCAAGTGGGTGTCTTCTGAAAACAGACATCTGGAGTTTCCCAGACCTCTTGCAAATAATCCACCATACTTTGTCAGGGTGGAAAAACCTGACTTTCTTCCTACTCTGTCTGGAATATATACAGTGAAGTCTTTGTGATGTGGCAGGAGGTCCCTGGCCAGAGAGACCTCTGCACTTGGCAGAGCCCTGCAGCAATGACCTCAGTGACCTGGGGTGATCAGGGGTCTCCAGGGGTCTCTGCCTGCTGATGTGTAGGGCGGGGGTCTGCAGGAGGGCCAGGGGACCCCAGCAGTTGTCTTTAGATTTCCCAAAAGTCAGATAATCTTGGAAGTGATGTGCGATCAGTGCAGATGTGTCCACAGTGGCTGCCAGGGGCTGCAAGGCCTAGAGGGAAAGCACGAGCGCCTGTCTGGAGACCAGGCGGGAAGGGTCCCTTTCCCCTGGCGGGTGTGGCTTATAATCAGGGGGCCCAGCTGGGGTCTTCTCCCAAAACATTCTGCAGCTTTCAAGGTTCGTGATCAGACCTGGCTGGAAAGGGAGTATAGCGTGTCCCAGCTCAGGGGGTCCATCGCTCTCTCTGGGATCTGTAAGTCCCATGTCACAGGCAGCAGAGTTAGTTAGAAATATTACAGGCAGTCAGACAGGGCTGAGCCCTCAAAGGAGCTGGTGTAGAAGATCAGACACCTTGTGACCTTAGAGGAGACAGGCACCTCTACTGTGGGCCTGATCTCAGGACAAAGGATCAAGCAAATGCACCCACATCCCAAGGATGGACAGTCTAAATAGGTCTCTATCACCCTGCGGAAGCCAGGGGTCACCATCCCAATCCCCTAAGGGAAGAGTTTTATGCATGTCTGCTTACTACTTGACTGGTAATTTACTTCCCCATTTGATCCTGATTTAATCAATTTTACCTGAGCGATTAATCTTACCACAGTTCTGACCACAGTTCTGTTCCACCTCATGCCTACCCTGTGAGTTCTCATTTTTCCCCACCTGGGAGAGTGGTCCATGCGGACAGTCTGGGAAGTCTATCCCGGAGGTGGCCCTGGGCCAGCAGAGAAGGAACCAGGTTTCAGTCCAGGAAATTGTGCAAGGTCCAAGGCAGCCCACGAGAGACAGAGTGATGACCTCGGAGGGCCTAAGGGAAGAGAGATGACATGGAAGGGGTGAGCCCAGGACAGAGGCTGGGGCCCAGGGACCCTCTGGGGCATCAGGATCCAACACTAAGAGTTAACTGGGGCAGCCTGGTGCCCAATGCGGGTGGAGAACGAACTGTGGGGTGCAGTGATGGAGAGAGGGGCCCGCGGAGGGGTGGCAGTGGCTTGGGCTGGTGCAGGAGCCCAGGCATGAAGGGACAGGTTGTGTTCCCCACGTCAGGGAAGGAGCATTTTCTTGGCCACTTCCACCCTTTGCGGTGGGGAGTGTTTTCTCATTTGAGCACGAGCTAAATTAAGCTAATTTAACTGTGTGGAAAGTAAAAATTAATGGACGGTCCAATGACCCCAACGCAGCTCAAATGAGAGAATTGAAAGTCCCCCGCACGGAGGGAATAATGGAAAACATTTATGGGTTTTGACCTGCTCAGCCACAGCTGGATTTTAATAAAATTAACACATGGGGACTCTGTGGGGTTTTTCCATCTCAAAACAGCAACAAAAAGGAAACATGTTACACTGGTTCCCGTGGAGGCAGCATGGCAGCAGGGTGACTCTGAGTGGACACCTGTGACCATGTCCCCATCCCTCATCGTCCCTCGTGGTACCTCCCCAGTGAAGCTGCCACTCTCTGGGGAGAGGTTGGCTTTAATTAAATTATTGAGAATTACTTTAAGATTCATATCTTCCCTCATATTACTGAAAGTAATCAGCATCATAATGAAGACCATATGTGTCCTGGATCTCATTATTAAGTTGTTAAATTGTTTTATAATTCCTATTAGCTGCTTTGGCGGATGAGAGAAATGAAGAAAGGCAGACGCATCCTTTCTCTTTTGCTGTGACATTTTATTTTGTATTGCTACCATTCACTCCAGCCTTAGGAGTGGCAGAGATGAAACCGGGTTGGGGTGGCCTTGGTGGTGGCCACGCCCCATGGAGGGAGCTGGGATTCCTGGCCCCCCTGCACGGCTGCTGGCCTGGGGCTGGAAACTTGGACTAGGATCTGAACGTAGGAACTGGCCCGGACTGAGAAGGGCTGACGGGGCCTGGCTGAGCTCATTCTGAGGCTCCTCAGGCTCGCTCATACCATCTTTCCATGAAGCCTTGGAAAGGGTTTGGAGTCTAAAAAGAGGAGGGAAAAAAACAGGAAGTTTAGAAAGAGTAGATAGATGTCTTATTATATCCCTTAGAAGGTTCTATTACTTCAACTAGGAAGCAGCAAGATGCTGCCTTCACTGTAAAGTTTAGGTTATCAGAGTGAAATGAGCAAAAGAGATGCATCTCAAAATGCAAGCTAAAATATTAGAAGAAAACTGTGAGGACAAATTATAGTAATTTGTGAGTCTGTAAGAGACAGAGAGAGAGAGAGAGAGAGAGAGAGAGAGAGAGAGAGAGAGAGAGAGAGAGCCAGCCCAATGGAAAAAGCAAAGCTTATCAAAATCTTTTTAAAATTTCCTGGGTGAAAAAACATCCCAGGGACAGGTGTGAGCCATGGCAGTTTCCAAGGCCCCGCAGCACCACCTGGGAAGACAGGCAGCGTGTAGAAGTTGCTCAGTAAAACCCCCGGGGTTGCCACTGGGGTTGTAGCTCTTCCTGGGCAGCAGGTGAGCGTCAGGTTCCAGAGGGCTCATCACTGGTTTTGTCACCCTGAGTCTCGGTACTCATGAAGGCCACCACGGAGGATGCTCCTCCACCCTGAGCCGGCTGCAGCCAAGAGCCAGTCTCAGGGCTAAAGGGATACCCAGGACTCTGGGGCTTCAGGGATCTGGGGATGTGGCTCAGTTTTGTGCTTCTCTCAGACCCGTGGGCTGCGCTTTGGTTACCCCGTGGCCAAGCAGAGCATGGGCGCTGGGGCTCCCTGCCAGTACCAGGTTCCAGGTTTGGCAGATGGACCCAGGCATTCATCCTAGTCCATCATGAACGAGCTTGTGACCTGCCTGGGGACCTCCAGGCTCTGAGCCCCAACACGTGTGGCTGCTGCGAAGAATTAAATGTGTGCGACCTGCTGAGATGTGCACCCCACATGCGCTCAGCCTCCCTTTTGTTACAGTGCACATCATCCGCACCACCTTGACACTGATTTCCATCTAATGCTACACTCCTCACAAACCCCTAATTACAATCACACTCCGTGATTCTTGCATTTGTAGGAGTTTTTCTCCCAATTAGTAAATAGAGGTGCCCAATCGGAGCCCCTCGATGTAGCTAACGCACCCATGCTCCCTCCCTTCCCCTTTCACCTGGATGTTTACACAGCAACTGCATGCCTCCAGGGCAGTCCTAGGTGCCGGGGTCGTGATGTTGAGAGAGACAGGGGCCTGCTGTCATAAGACTAACTGACCACAGGGGATGCTAGACCAG
The DNA here is from genome assembly GCA_004027455.1 of Hydrochoerus hydrochaeris. Classification (NCBI taxonomy): domain Eukaryota; kingdom Metazoa; phylum Chordata; class Mammalia; order Rodentia; family Hydrochaeridae; genus Hydrochoerus; species Hydrochoerus hydrochaeris. The sequence continues at coordinate 84,463 of PVLA01000467.1, read as the reverse complement.
TCACGGTGTGACGATGCTACAGATGGTCCAGCCAGCCAGAGGCAGCGCAGCTGCAAGGGTCTTCCAGGCACCAGAGCTGGAAGGAGGGAGTTACCTGGGCAGGCACAAGCTCCTGGGGAGCAGGCAGATGTGTTCCAGGGAGAGGGGACAGCGGAGGCCGTGGACAGCAGACTGGCAAAGTGTGAGGCTGTCGAGCTGTCACTCATCACTCTTCCCTGCTTGGACATGTGTCAGCCAAACTGTCCCCTGTGCAGATGGTTCCAGGGTGGTGACAGCAGAAGCTAGAAACCCAGCGCCAGCCAGCTCTCCTGCCAGGCCCCAGCCCCAGGCCTCGGGAGAGACGGACCCACGTAGGCCCTTGAAAATTGAGGGCTGGCGCAATGAGTGGGCTGATTTGCATTTAATAGGGGCACGGATTGCAGCACTAACCATGGCAACAAGCGATTACATTAGGCTGAGATAAACATGGGAGGAAAGAATGAAACACTGAAGCAATGAAGCCAGTTCGGCTCTTCCCTGGCTGTGGGGATGGCGAGAACGGGAGGTGAGGCTGGTTTTGGGGTGAGCGCAGCATCCTCGCTCAGAAGGACCCCCACTCAGTTTGACACTGGCCTGTCACCATCTTGAAATTATTACTGGCTGAACAGGGGGACGTTGTTTCCACTGCGCCGGACCCTAGAGTGCTGTTGCTGGGCCGGATTATGTACTTTGGCCACCACACCTGGCCTGGAAGTGCTTTTCAATGTCCTCTCTTCCCCTGTGTTCCATCTTATTTGTCAGGCTGATGAGTTGTGGCATTTCTTTCTTTCTTCTTTCTAACTTATCTGGCCTTTTAATTTAAAGTCTAACATGCAAACAACAAATTTCATAAGTGTTACTGACTTTTTATATATGGTTGAACCCTAGTAAGATGTTACACACTTCTGGCCTCTGGCAGGCTCCCTGCTCATCTACTGAGTAGCTACCATCCAAGGCATAGCACCCCTGGCACATCTTGTAGCAGTATTTTATCTCAGGAAAGATTTTCTTTTTTAATTTTTCAATGTCTCCTGTGGATTATGCAGGTCCCTAGAAACCTAAAAAATCATAAGAAATACAAAATAGAACTACTTTAACCAATGCTTTGCTATGATGAAAGCACCCACATTGGAAGACCTGAGATCTTCAAACAATGGGAGGCATAATGGTGCCCCAAGGTCCATTTCTGCAGTGAGATATTCAGGTCTCTTAGATGATGCTTTCAAGCATCTGGAATTATATACTTTGAGATGACACATTATCTTCATTGATATTATCTTCATCAGTGTGAATTTGATCTAAAGTAGCCTCCTGGAGTACACAGCTGAGGAGGGAAAAGAGATTAATAACCTAATCAAGCATTTGGAAGCAAGTGACATGCCTCGTGGAAAGAGTACTCTAAAATGTTCATTTAAAAATGTAATTATATTGATTTGGGAAGATGTATTTTTTTGTTTCAGAGAGTGAATCTTATAGTTTGAGAGCATTCAGCTGATTGGATAGAATTATATTTAAAAGGCCATCTTCTTAATTGTATCAAGATGTAGTGTTCAGGCTTTGACTGCGGAAAGCATTAGGTTTCTAGAGTCGCCTGTTACTTGGATGTGGCTGTGGGATGACCGTGGGTGGTGTCAGGAACGGGAAGAGCACACGTGAAGAGAGATTTCTCCCCAGGGCGCTGGAATCCAGAGCCTTCCTTGTCGTGGGAGAAGTGGTTGTGGTCTTGGGTGTGGGTTGGGCTCAGGGTGAAGGAAGTGAGACAAAATGGTGACCTGGGACAAAAGAGTCCTCGGTAACATTTTGACTGATGCAGCCAGGGAGGCTGGTGCTCTTGATGGTTTTAAAAGCTCCCGCATTGCCCCTCCAGATTGTGTAATCTGCTGTCAATTGAAGCATAATTAGCTCCTGTAAAAAAGAAAAGATGCCACCTGAAAAAACCAAATTCGAGTTAGTAGCTGTGGGCAGCAAATTGTGGATGGATGGTTTTTCTTTCCTTTTTAAATTCAACTTCAACATGTGTTCTACACCACTTGGAAAAGAAGGCTTTCATAAATCATTGAATTTTAGAAGAGACCCAATAAAAAAACTGGGCAAGTCAAATGAATAGACACTTCTCAGAAGCAGAAGTATGAAAGGCCAATAAACACAAGAAAAAGATGTTCGACTTCACTGGCATCAGAGAAACGCAAAGTGAAGCAGCTCCAGAAAGAACGGCTGTCGTCAAGAAATCAAATGATAACAAATGCTGGTGGGGCTGTGGGGGAAAGAGACCCTTTTGCTCTGGTGGTGGAAGATAAACTCATGGTCATACTGGGTACTGGAGGTCAGTATCCAGATGGCTCCAAAGACAAAAACTAGAAATTCCACTTGATGAACCATTCCCTGTCTAAATACGTTCCCAGAGGAATTAGAGAGACCTTATTGCAAGGATATATGCGTAGCTGGGTTCATAGCAGCACAGTTATAACAGCTAAATCTTGGACGCCGCCTGTAGGTCTATCAACAGACAAATGAATGAAGAAAATGGGGTGTTGATACATGATGGGGTACCGCTCTGCCATAAAAATAAACCTGAGTCATATGTAGGAAAAGGGGTGCACCTGACCCGACGGGGTACTAGTCTGTCATGAAGAAGAATAAAGTGGGGGCCTTTGTAAGTAAGTAAATGGCTATAAATGGTTGAGGGTTGTAAATCAGACACTCAGGTTTAAATTCTGCTGGGTTTCTCTTATATGAGAAACCCAGGTATAAATAAAGAGCAAAATAAAAGTTAGATAACAGGAAGCAGGGGGATAGATCTTTTCCAAGGGCAAGGGGACCAAGGGATCGGGAGAGGAAAGAGGCGTCAGGGATGGAAAGCATTAAGCTGGGTCACACACATGGACCAGCCCCACAAAGGGCAGGTGATCATTTTGCACTGTGAACATAAATTCATAAAAATAAAAACTGAGGGTAAAAATCATTGAATTTGGGAGCTTTTGTGTCAGAAGAGGAAAACAGTTCCTGTGCTTTTGCCCTGGAGTCCTTCTCCTCCTGGCCATGTGTCAGAAGCAGACCTCAGTGCCTCCAGGGGACCCCTGGGAGGCCCGACTCTGGAACCCTGCAGAGGGAAGCATAGTGGCACCAGTTCATGTGGGAAATCACGGAACTATCCCCAAGGGTGCCCAGGGTTGGAAGAGAAAAATAGCCATGCTGTGGGGGAGTTTCCAGGAGGGGGGATGTGCCTCTTGTTGTCATTTCAGTCTGTCCTTGAGAAAACCCGAAAGGCCACCAAGCAAAGAGGAGCAGGGGAACGGGGCAGCCCCTTTGCAGCAGCAGCCTGCCGAGGAAGTGTCAGCCACCAAGACACAGTGTCTCTGGACTCTCGCCACCTCTTGCTGGAAGAGGGGTCAAAGGGCAGCATTTGTAAGGGCTGCAGGGAGCCCCGGGGAAAATAACTCCTTGTTTGGCCACTTGTGGAGGCTCTCACCTTCCCCGGTAGCACCAGTGACCATAGGAGGCTCGAAGTCCGGGTGACCTTGCAGAGGGTCCCTGCAGCCTGGGCACATTACAGCAGAGGGAGACAGGGGCCTTCTGTCCTGCCTCTCATCCACACCCCTGCAACCTCCCCAGTGTCACTGCAAATTGCTTTCACCCAATCCCGATGGCAACCCCGGGACACGATCGTTATCTACTGCCAACACGTATGTACCGGTGAAAAATAAAAACTGAAAGAAAAAAAAACCCTGCTGCCTGTTAGAGGTAATTACCCTCAGAGGTGGAAGATGAGTTCCCAGCTCTGGGCCAGGAGGCCACAAATGCAGCCTCCGACAGAAACCAGAGCTCGGGGTGAAAGTCTGTGTGCGTGTGTGCACGTGCGTGCATGTTTGTCGTACATGAAGGCTTCGGGAACGGGTAACTGCACAGAACACCCTGATTCATTCTTTTTATCCCCTCCCCCTCCTCACTGCCCTCCTCCCTCCTCTAAGTCCTCTGTCCCGTGTTCATTACTGTTGTTACTGTTCATGTCCACGTTCAGCTCATGTTTATGACATTTAATGTTTGCATTCATCATGGATATTTGGTACCGGAATTTGACACGTCTGAAAGAGGAGGTAAAAAGATGTAAAATGTGCCTAGAAAGTCTTTGTCCTGGTAGTAAAGGCTCAGGAATACACTTTATTCCTTCATAGAAAATATATGCAATTCACATTTTCAGTGCCCTTTGGATTTATCTCTTCCCACTTTTCATGGAGCTTGAGATAAAACAAAGTGGCCAGGTAACTGGGGCCAGCCACCCTGCAACTAAGTGGTAATGGGCAGGAAAGTAGCCTCTGGGGAATAACAGATTAGCAAGGACTGTGCTCCCACTCCTTCCGGGGACCTCTGTGACAACCGAGTTACTGTGGCTGGTCACCGTGTCTCATTTGAAAGGGAGGCTAAAGACCGGAGAGGTAAAATCTTTTATTTATTTAAAAGTACTTTTGCGGGATTTCAGGAAATCACTCAATTAACTGTCCTGGTGTTGGTGCCTCCTGGACACAGGCTCTGAGAGCAGAACTCGAAGCAAGGATGTGTTTGGGGGGGCGATCACAGGAGTGCGGCCAGGAGAGTGGGCAGCGGAGTGGCCAGGTGTGCTTAGGGACAGAGAACCGCTGAGGCCCAGCACTCTCCTGCTGGGCACTGCTTTGAAACGTGCAGAGCAGGCGTCCGGAGTGGTGTGTAGATTTAATGCCATCCCAATCACAGTCCCGACAACATTCCTAACACAGCTAAGGAAACAAATCTAAAGTGTGACACAGAACTGGAGGAGACCCAGAATGGCCAGAGCAATTCTAGGTAACAATAACAACACAAAAGCAGGAGGCGTCACTGGCTCAGGTCTAAAGTTACCTTACAAAGCTACAGTGATACAATCAGCACGGACTGGCACAAAAAGACCCACGGCTCCCTGGAACAGAACCGAGGAAGCAGAAACAACCCCGGGCACCTTCACCTATTTGATTATTGACAAAGGGGCAGAAGGGTCTTTAATAGATGGCGCTGGGGGAATTGGGAGCCCATGGGCAGAAAACTGAAGCTAGGCCCGCATCTCCCACCAGGCACCAAGCTAAAATCAGAACGAATCAAAGATCTAAATGTTACACCAGAAACAGTCTGCTGGGAGACAAACAGGTAAAGTTCTTGGAGACAGACGTGTAGGCACGGAGTTCCTGGACAAAACCCCAATGGCACAAAAAATAGCCACTAAGAATCCATAAATGGATCATGTCAAATTAAAAGGCTTCTGTATAGCAAAGGAGTAAACCAATGGAGTGAAGAGAAAAAAATACTGCCAATTATTTCCTGTAAAGAGGACTAACATCTAGAATATATAAAGAATTAAAAAAAATTAAACCTCCCAAAATAAAAGGCCCAATCAAAATACGGGCAACCCATATTTTGAATGAACACTTCACAGAAGAAGTACAGTTGACCAAATATACACACAAAAAAATGTTCAACATCACTGGCCATTAGAGAAATGCAAGTTAAAACTTTAACTCTGAGCTATCATCTCACTCCAGAAAGAGTGACGACCATCAAAAAAATCAAACAATAACAAATGCTGGGGAAGCTTCAGGGGAAAAGGAACATTTCTGCATTGTTGATAAGAATGTAAACTAGTTCAGCCTCTATGGGGATCAATATGGAAATTACTAAAAAAATTAAAAATAGAAATTCCACTGAACCCAGTGGGTCCCCTTCTAGGTTAAAAGAGTTAAAGTCATCTCACTACAGTTATACATGCATATCCATATTTATAGTGGCACAATTTACAATAGCCAAAATTTGGAAACAGCCTTTATGCTTATCAATAAATGAATGGATAAAGAAAATGTGGTATTGGTAGTTGTACATAACAGAGTACTACTGAGGCATTCATAAGTAAGTGAAGGCATCCTGAGACCTCAGATTAAGTGAAACAAATCAGACACCCAAGATGAAGTATCGCTTAGTTTCACTTGGTATGAAAAATTTGAAGTATAAATAAAGTGTGAAAGAAAAGATACAGGCAGTAGGGAAATCTTTTTCAGGTGGGAAAGGCACCAAGTGACAGAGGGAGGGGGAAAGCAGGCGAGGAAAAGGGACAAAAACAGAGAGAAGGGAAGCAATAACTGCAACTGGAGAGGAACCGCCAGAGGGAGCCGGGAAGGCTGGGAAGCGAAGCGAAGCGAGGAACAGAAGCGAGCTGCGTTATGTGCGAGGCAGATTCCCCTGCAGGGCGCGTGATCCTTATGCACAGCACACAAGGACTAAAAAAACCAACAACCGACAAATGGAAAGAACAGCACTTTCCAAAGCATCTGTGAGAAGAGTTCTCTTGCCAAATGATTTGTAAAATACAATACAACCGAGAACAAAAACATAGAAAAATCTAGGAAGTCCCGTTTAAAAACTGTCCTTGGCTTCAGCAGTTGTGGACGAACGTGCAGAGCTGCTGTGAAGGTTTCCCCATGTGCGTGCTCGTTTCAGACTTAGCCCGGCACGGTGGGTACCAGGCTCCCAGGACCATGCTTAGAGCACTGTGGGGCACAGCTGGGGCGATGCATCTAAAGCCGGGAGCCTGGGGCATTTCCCCAGGCCTGTCATCCCCGCAGCTGATGGGGACTAGCTGCAGGGTCATGGCCTCTCTGGGACCCCAGGGGACCTGTGCAGGCCAGGGGGGTGGGTTTGCAATCAAGCAGAGCCCAGAGACGAGAGATGCGTGAGACCTGTAAGTGCGTGCAGGGCTCCACGAGCGCCCCCTGCAGGAAGTCACCTTTCCTCATCTCTCTGTTCCCTGCTAGAAACTCCAGAAGGGCAGGGGTAGACATGAGGACTTGGACAAACCCCCCAGGAGACAGTGACAGATGCTGCCGCTCTGCTGCACGGTGCGGCAGCCAGGCCCACAGACAGTGCAGGGCAACGACCCTTATCTTCGTATGACTAATCTGACCCTAAGTTTGCCTCTTTTCTTTCAAAGAGCTGGCAAGAGCTCATTCTCGCAAGAACTGCATTGTTTAAATAAATAGAAAGCTTAAACTCTTCACTCTCTGTCTCTAAACCATGTCGATAAATCCAGTGCATAAAACCCACCTTAAAATCCAGCCCCGAAGACCCGTTCCCAGCTGTGTTACTAGAATCCTTCCTCTGTTCGGTATCAATAGTGGCAGATGATAAACTCTCATCTACAACTCGACACCTTCTTTACTAATAGCCCATTAAGCTGTCTGAAACAGAGTTCTCACCAATTAAACAGGAAGTGCCGTCCACAGTGTCTCCTGTGCTTTCCACGTCTGTGCAGGATGGACTCCAGACAAAATGCTTTCAGATTTGCACCATGGGTTTTTTTTTTTTTTTGTAAGTTCTTCAAGGTGCTTTTATATAAGTCATCTAAAGAAAGCCGGGCCATAACTCTGTGGGACAGACCCAACCACAGTAGTGATATTGCCATCTGGGGACACAGGCCCAGTAGCAAGACCAGTGAGTGGATTTTGAGGTCCTTGTGTGCGCTCGGGATGGGGACTTATGGGTCTGCCTGATGCTTTTTTCTCCCTTTCATTGCAACTGGAGCTTGAATGCAGCTGTTGAAATACAGTCCCGACACCCTCAGAAATGCTGGACGCCCCGAGGGGTTCTGGGAGCTTTCTGCTCCTGCCAGTGTGGAATCGCTGTTGGCGAGCGAAACTGTGTGCACAGCTTTGCCATCCTGGGTGAGTGGCACAGGCCTCAAGCCTCGCCTTAGGTTGTCAGGGTTTGGTAGATACCTTGGTGTCACCAATGAGTCTAATGGAGACAAAAGGATTTAATTAAAAGGTAATTGGTCCTAGGAGCAGAGATAGAAATGGAGGCACAATGAATGTGCTTTGCTGTTTGCAGACATCCATCAGCTCCCAGTAAACAGCCACATTAATTTGAAAGTTCAATTCCTGGCATTTGTAGCTGTCTCTGTTCCAGTAGATCTTATCTGGGGTGATTTTGCTACCTCAGGGATGCCAGCAATGTCTGGGGATGTTTTGGGGTATCGTATCTGAGGGGTGGGCGTTGCTCCTGGTATCTGTTGGGAGGAAAGAGGGGTTCTGAATGCCCCCAGGTTCAGAAGTCAGCACTCACCGAGAACAATCCTGGGCCCCCGGCTGACAGACGCCAGGCTGTGCACGGTGCGCTCACTCAGTGGCATTCTGTAAATCACAAGAAACCAAACGAAGCTTTCAGTAAATAGAGGAAGGGGAAAGGATTCAAAGAATTAGAAGTACAGACTTTCTGATCAGTGAGGCTAGGTGTCTTGTTTTCATCTCTCTTTCTCAGAGGAAGGGTTATTCCTGCCGAGGCTTTATTAGTTAGTATATTTCAGCTCTATTTTAGGTAGCCAAACAATCAGTTTATTTTTAATGGAAGTGTAAACTTTCACCTTAGGCAAATAGCACTCAAACTTGGATCAGAACCGGGACACTCCAGACCCTTCTACTCCCAGCCTGGGCTCTGAACCTAAGAAGACACGAACCTGTCTTGGTTTAATGGTTCAGAGACTCTTTATTGTCTATTCCGGTGCCACCCTGGGCCACTGGTAGTGGGGAGAACAAGGGAGAAGTGGCTCAGGCAAAAGGCAAGAGAGGGAATGGAGAGGAGGGCGGCAAGCTGACAGGAAGGAGCGAGATTCGGGGAGAGGGAGCCACTGGGAGGTAAAGATGGCAAGACCAGGGTGTGACTTCTCCAAAATCCCAGAGAAAAGTCTATAAGGTCATGCGTGGTGGACAAGTGAATGGAACACAGATGTCCGTCCACTCAACATCCTTCCCCCTGCTTCCCAAAACAATGCCAGAGGCGAAAACAGAAATCAACAATGCACAGGCTCCCTACAGCCCTGCCTCCGGTTTCTCATCCTCTTAATCCGAGACAAAGGCAATCACACCTGCCCCCTGCCTTCTGTGCAAATGAGTACGTGTTGGGAAACACTGAAGATGCTCTGTAAGATGCAATTATTCCCAGCTGAAATGGGCCGTCATGGACTCACCCCGCGAGCTCATCTCATCTGCCCCCTCTCCAATTAGGCTCCTCATGCACTAACTTTATTAGTGTGAAAATGGAGCCCGAGGGTCCAGTGGAGGATGGGTAATAACGTTAGTACTGTTTACTATGTCCAGAACCTTCCTTTGATCTTGGGGTTAGGAAGAAGGAGAAGTGGTTATAAAATAACACTCACAAGGAGAGCAAGGGTCCCCCAGCCACGGACACCCCAAGAAAGGCAGAATCTCCGTCTTTGTCTCTCTGTCTCTCTGTCTCTCTGCATCTCTGTCTCTTCCATCTTATTTCAAACACTGGGCTGAACCAGTAACTCCTGCTCACCAGCCCTAGGCACTGGGTCACCCTATTTTCCGAGGCACTGGGATGGTGGTTGTGATCCTGACGGCGCTGACTCGCCCCCTCGCTTCCTGCGCGTTTTTATGGGAATAACAAATGTGTTTTCGAGGCAGTGCTTCATCTCAGCCCACAAAACAGGACGAGCCTCTGCCTGGCGTGATTCCATTCCCCGGATGGGTACAGGATGCTCCCCAGTGTGGGCACCATTTTGAGAAGGAACTTCAACCAGAGGCAGCTAAACAAGAAACTGGAATTTCTCCCATCTCCAATGACTCACTATCTGCAACAATGTCTTAAAACACAGGCGAGGGGTCAGTAATTCGAGCTCGGTAATTAAGCTGAAAAAGAACAGCTCAGCACCATTGGCATGCAGTGTCGTGTTGTGACCTCTAGTGACACATAAATGAAGGGGACAGGACTGAGGGGTGACAAGGTAGATGAGACAGCGGACAACCGGCCCCGGCTTGTCACTGCCAGAGAGTGCAGAACTGCACGTTCCCAGGCCAGGTGGCTCTGGCTGATTGGAGCCTGCCTGGAGCCTGAGATGTTTCCTGGGGCACTGGCCTGGAGGGAAAGCAGCCTGGGACTTCAGAGAGACTGGGGCAGGGGGGATCCAGGAGGTTGCTTTGTGACTTAGGGTGCTCACAGGTAGGGGAAGATGGAATTCCACAGGGGGCTGGAGATAGGGGACTGAAGCAGCCACCTCGGGCTGTCATTTTCTGCTACATTTATCTTCCGCCTAATAATAAGATCTCAGGGATGTTGCCCCAGGGGATGACAGCTGTGGTTTAAGGAAGAGGATAAAGATGCTTGATTTACCTGAGTAATAGGGTTTGTCATATATTGCTAATGCACGAGCTGTCACTCTGCAAGCTGGATCCCAGCGTTGCACCTGTCAGCACATCCCGGCAGCTGCCCTGTGCCATCACATGGTGACCCATGCCCAAGGAGCACCTGTGAGGCATTTTCACACATGTCTGTAGCCAGGACCCAAATCCAAAGCCCTTCCAGTGGCCAGATTTTGCTCTTATTTTTTGTTTCTCTTCTGAGATAGTCACACAATGTCATTTGTCTTTCATGGCAGAAGGGGAGGGGAAGTGTTGAAGGTCCGAACAGCCAGAACCCCCACGTGGTTACCTCACTGTTTGCCTTTGACTCTAGAAAGTGTTAACTCTTGATGCTTGGTAGTACCTTCTATCACCCCCTTGGGATTCTTTCTCCTCCTTACCCTCTACCCTCTCATTTCAGAGGATGGCTTTGTGTTTACAGATCTCCATCCTGACCTCATTTCTATAGCCAGCTCTCCTCTTTTCATGGAAAATACTTTGCCTCCAATTTTCCAAGCTCTGAGCACATTCATTTTTTCGTTCCAGACTTTGTGGTCAAACTCTAGACCAGCAGCATGGAAGAGACCCTGGACCAGTCAGGTGGGAGATACCCAAAGGGGAGCACAGTCTTGGAGAGGCTGGCATGTGTTGATTTGCACCAGTAGCCTGGGGACCTGTTTCACAACAAGCTGGTGGTTTTGTCAATGTTCCCTGCATGGGGCACAGGACAGTGAGGCTGTTGGAATGTTTTCATTTGTCTGTTGACTCAAACTTCCAGTGATGCCCAGAAGCCTGCAACTTTATCTGGCTTCTTTTCTCCTTGAGGGGCATGAGTATTGGTCTCATAAGTGGAATTCTGCCTAAACTCCACTAATCGTGACCTACTGGGTCCATGGATCGTCCCCCAAGAGTCACTACTCTGGTTCTAGACGCATATTTGGATTGACTTGCCTGGTAGCTGGTGTGGCCTCCTGTGAGGTGTATCTCCTTGAGGTTAGAGGCAGCTTAGTGGTGAGGTTGGCTTCACCCACTCTAGGCAGAGTATTTCCTCCCGGTGTGGAGTCTAAGAGAGTTGGAGGCGAGTATCTCCATCATGTCTCTCTGTGATTGATTTCTCAGTCTGGTCCCTGCAACAGGATAGGTACTGGGGGTGAGCTTAGACCACCCTGAGCTCACTCCAGCAGCACAGTACCCCAGGGTCCACTTTTGTGCAGGTATGTCACCTTCACTAGGCCAGATTAATTAGTTCCGGGGGGAGTGGTATGCAGCTACTAGCGAGGCAAATGGATTCTTTCCAGTCCTAAGGAAAAGAAGATCAGAAACGGTTTGTGCTGACGTGGGATAGCCTACAATACACACTTACATTTCCTCTCCCTGCCTCCAATGTGATATAGCCAGGGCCGTGGGTATCTGCGTAATCTCACACTGATCCATTCTGTTGAAGTCTTACATCGACCAGGCTGATAGAGCATGGGTGGTTGACCTGCTCAAAGCCTGAAAACACCCCATAATTCAGAGAGTTGAAGGTGTTTTCCCTATGAAGATTCAGGGGCCTGTTATCTTCCTAGAAATTGTAGGAATCCAGTGGTTAGAGGACAGAAAGCCCATTTGTGAGTCACCACTAGACTAGAGTTCTCACCTATCATCCAGAGCTGTGTTTTGCCCTGTCCTGAGTGTGCCTAGCCATCCATCATGACACAACAGTGACACAGGATTGGGCACAAGCAGGACCAGAGGGCAAGCGTATGCTGTATGAGCAGGCACCCCGCACCTTGTGCCTAGCCTTGTGCCTTCCATTCCATCATGGAAACCCCGAGTTTCCCTGCAGCCCAGCAGAAAGCTAAGCCTTGGGCCACCAACCTCCTGGGTGGCACCTCAGCTGCAGGAAGCTGCTTCCACCCCTCTATTATTCCTCAGGCAGCCTGCATCCATACCCAGAGCCTGGTAAAGTGGAGCTGGAAAGGCTACTTTAGGCTGATGAGGGTCCACTGGACAGACCAGGCCTGTTTTCCTGCTTCTTGCTGAGCTCTCCCTGTATCTGGTCACCTTTTCCCTTTACCTGAGGCCAGTGTCTGCAGCCTGTCTCCAGTGCTGATGCCTAACATAGTCATCTCATACCCCCAGGTCCCTTTCAGTATCTTCTGGAAATCAGCCCACGGCTGAGACCCAGCAGCAGAACCAAGATGCAAATCTAGTCATGTTTTTCCTTGCTCAGGTAACAAGTCTGTCCAAACACATTTTTTTTCGGTGTATGTCAGAGCTGGGACCAGCTCTGCCATCCACAATATTTGGATTTCAAGGTTAGCCTGGTCATCTCCCTGCCACCCCATCAGAGAAGGAAGTGGAGAGCAAGAAGAGGTGACATACCTGTTGCTTAGACACTTTGACATCAAAGTGACACCCATCGCAGGCCACATGCAGCTTCTTCAGCGCTAGCTGGGCACCAAATTGTCTATATTGTTGAGTCTCATGTGGGTCCTGCCAGAATTGTGTGCAAATTCTTTATCTGGAAGATGATCCCAGAAAGCACAAAGAGAGGATGGAAAAGAGGGCAGGAGGCCAGTGAACCGTGAGCAAGTGTCCAGCCTGTGCAAACGGAGCTCATCCTTACATCAGTACGGGAGGAAAGAGATGGAACACCGCTCAGCGTCCTCAGAAGGGGGACACCTGTGTCCCCTCCTGCCAGATGTCCATCTACTCTGATAGAGGGCCGGTCCCAGAGGTGCCCACAGTCTGACACTTTGAGCATGGCCTGTGTGTCTGTCAGGCTTTGGCTGGCTCAGGCAGCAGGGAGAGAACACACCACGTCTGTCTCACACACTCTTAGAACAAAAGGGGAAATGGATCTTGGTGAACAATTGGCCAACAACTATTATTGGCTCATTATTGCTTTTCAAAGCTATGCATGTTTAAATGTAGATAAATTTAATTTTTAGAGTAATTGGGTCCTTTTATTCCTTCCTCCCTTCATAGACGGATCTCCCATATCACTACTTTCCGGGTTCTCTGTTGATCACCTGGCTTCTAACAGTGGAAATGATTCAGTCCAGGGCTTCTGAAGTTTCTCGGTTTGGTGCAGATGACAAAACAGAATGAAGTCAACAGCAAATTCTGTAGATTTGAGAGCTACCAATGTCCCTTGTATGAGTCTTTGTTTTCAGTACTGGGCATTGAACCCAGGGCCTTCACACTGAGCAACTCCCTTACCTCCTGTGCTAGGCTCTAACTTGTGGTCCTCTTGCCTCGGTCTTTTAAAGGGCTGCTTTCTACAACTCTGAAGCCTTGGCATTTTTTTTTTTTTTTGGTACCGAGAATCAAACTCTCGACCTCACGCTTGCCAGGAGGTGCTTATGCTGCTGAGCTAAATACCTGGCCCTCACATTTTATTTTTAAATAGATATCTCTAAATGTTGGTTTTGGGTTATCTATTTCAGAAAAAAGCACACTCAGGAGTGGGAATTCTTTGGCCCATGTTTCTGGGTAACCATGGGGTGGGAGTGTCCATGGACTCCCCTGGAATCCTGGCCATCGGAGGGCCGTGGAGCTGTGATGTTCTTTGCCTTTCAAGAGACCTTTTGCCTCTTGAGTGCAAGCAACAGCCGATCCATCTTCAGCTTTAATCATAGTGTTGGGGAGGCCCCAGGGACTCTCTCCCCGGCCTGGCCTTCGAACTAGATGCACAAGTCCAGGAATGTTAGAAGCGATTTAGTCACTGCCCCAGGCAGGAACGAGGCGCAAGTGCAGGTAAAAGGGAGAAGGGAGGTTCTTGCGTCCCAAACCCTACAGGGGACCAGAGAAGAGCTTTGAGTTTCCCTGCCCCTCGCACCTCCAGGATATATGAAAGCCGCAGGCACTGAGCATTTACCAGTCTCTGTGAAGAGTCCCTGGCGGAGCCCCTGCTCTCCCATGACAGCTACCCACTGCCCCGTGGCCCAGGAGCAGTGCTCCGCACCACAGGGGTCCAGAGGACAGAAGCCCCCAGATTTCTATTTTGGGGTGGGGGCTTAATTGCTTTCTTGTGCAGCCCTGGAGAAGACAAATATCTATATGCCCTGTGGAAGCTGCTGCGCTGTGTTTTCTCTTCTGGAATCTTTTTCTCTTGGCTCAACTATGATTTCACCAGCTCCATCAGAGCCATCTCTGTAAACTGCTTGGGGAAATAATACTTTTTTTTTTTAAAGCCAGCTTTTCATCGCTGGTCTCTGTGAACTGGCCTGGCTTAGAATGCCTTGATTTCGCAGGAGCTGTACATGGACAGGGGAAAAAAAAGATAAAATGGTCATCGTGACTTGAAAGTTATGTGACAGGAAAAAATATTTGAGACACACACATAGAAAAATTGGTACCAAATCTTTTCCATATCAAACTGTGCTTTAAAGTTCTGCTAGCAAATAAATACTAGGAAAGGGAGTCCAGGGCCGAGGGATGTTATGACAACCCTGTAGACCGTGGCCCGTTAGAATGAGAGCTTCAGGATGTAACCAAGGAACGAAAGACCTCCAGAGCCACAGTTTATCCAATAGATTGGATCCAGATTTCATAAACCACAAAAATGTCATCCCAGGACCATGTGTAGAAACATGTTTTCTCCAGAGTGTCTGAAGTGGAAACTGAAATACACAATGGAGACAATTAGATGAAATTTGGAAAATGTCAAGCCCAGGAGACCTAGGGCAGCTTGAGTCCAGGGCCAGCTTGGGAAGGGGCTTCAGGTATGCGTACAGTGGAGGGGGGCTTCTAAATAAAGGACTAGCAAGGCCCAGCAGCCAGGGATCCAGAAATGTAAATAAACTTTCAGGCCGGGGGTGCGGAGGCCATCAGGACTATCTTTAAAAATCTAATCTTGACAACTCCACATCAAAGTGGAGTGAGACAAAGTGTTCAGCCACCCCATCCATCATGCCGAGGACAATCCTGGTGAATGCTTGCAACCGCCAGGAAGGAAGGAGCAGATTTGGAAGTGCGGCCTGGACCCAGATCTGCAGAGAGGCCCTCGCCAGGATTGTAACCTGGAAATTCCCGAAGGCATAGGGGCGGGGACAGGGCAGCCACCGGCCATGGGGCAGGGCAAGCAAAGACCTGGCGGCCAAGACTCACTTCTACCTCACTGCTCTTCATATCCTGGAGTCCAGGTGCCTTTGGTGACTCAGGGAAAAAGATGCCCACTGCTCTGGTTTGTAGTGAGGATTACAGCAAAAGTGTGCAGGCTATGTGCAGGTCTTTGTGCTCTGGGAACTGCTTGTCCCCTGCATGTACACCCACTGTGACGAGCTAGTCCTAGGAGCCAGCACTTTTATGAACTGTCCCAGCAACCTCAGAGGTGTGTCCGGAGGGTCACTGTGGACTCCTGGGCCAAGCACGTCCCAGGGCATCCTCACTGTAAAGGAGAAACTAGGGTGTCTCCAAGTTCTGCATGAGGAGACTAATTCATCCAGCCATGGAAACACCACATGCCGAGGAAGGGTACTGGACCCAGGTGACTCTTGACTTCTTCAAATAACCCCTGTGCCCTAATCTTTAAAGCTGTGTGTATCCTCTATCATAGCCATGAGATGACTGTTAAAATTTCAATGAGCAAAAATGAAAGCTAAAATTCCATTCCTCACCACAATCGCCCTGCTGAAGCACTCAGTAAGCACGAGTGGCTGGGGGCTGCCGGCCTCTTGGGCAGTGCCTTTGTGGGTCGTCTCTATCGCTGCAGAATGTTCCGCTGGAATGCAGGAGTCCTTCCGTCTAAACCCCAATCCAGCACTGCCAGCTTGTAAAACACAGCAAGCTTGGTAGTGATTATTCACATGAGACAGAATTGTGGCATCCCAAATGGAGTTGCCCAAATGATTTCTATTAACCAGAGGATTGAAATGTCTATTTATAGATCACTGACCACTTGACAGAGAGGCAATCCAGGGAAAGGGGAGGGGTAGAAGCTTTAGAGCTGGAGAACTTTCTCAAAACTTAGAAGATGCTTTGACTTGGGAAAGATCTTAGGAGAGCTGAGGTAGAATGTGACAAATTAAAGGAGGCAGAAAAGGCCCACAGGCCCTGGGTCACCTCCTTTGTGCCCTCTTCAAGCTAGATTTCAGTCTCAAAATTTTGAAACTTGCAAGTTTGGACATGCCAGTCACAGGGCAATCTGACAAGGAGTCAGAAGAGTGTCATTCAAAGAATTCCATGAAGTTGCCCTGTGACCTCCAGCAGGGGTGTCAAACCTCCTGGGCCTCTGTCCTCCACCTGCTGATGTTAAGGGTGAGCACCCCAAGAACCCTGCAAACCCCCATTAGCACGAGACGAAGGCAGGATCGAGAGCACGGACAAGCTGTGTGTTGCAGACGTTGAATTTCCTACTGGAGGCCGCGCCCTCTGAGCCAGCTAACTGCGGAGCACATGGTGAACAGCTGGAGGAGCGTCTGACCAAGGGCTTCACAGACTGTCCTCGTGGCCCTGGAAGTAAATTGGTGTCGGGATTCCTTTGCATGTGGTATTGTGACCAAATGCTCTCAGGAGATGCCTGCAGAACAGTAGGAGGTGCTGGCGACCGCGCTGTGTTGCGGTGTGTTCATCTCAGTCTCACTGCACAGCCAAACCCCCTCCGAGTCTGCTCTCTGCCTGAGCTACAGATGTGAGCTCAGACATCAGACAGTCACTGTGTCCACTCACTCATTTCTTCATTCGTTCGTTCATTCATTCATTCATCCAACATCCACAGGCAAGGTGGCTGCTGTCACCCAAAGGCCGCCTCCCAAATCAGGGTGCATGTCAAGCTGGGTAACGGGGTCTTGGGGTGCACCCATAGCTTTCCCCACATGATTTTAGCATCATCATTTCCATGACTGTCTTAGCACCGAGGACCAAGAGAGAACCTTTCTTCAACCTGGCTTCCTGGTGTCGCTTTTTCTAAGGTAAAAGTGTATTTTAACACCCTTCAGTATTGGTTGAGGTCCCTCCAATGGTCACACGTGTCTCCTCCTTGGAAAAAAATAATGCCATCTGGCTTTGTCTCCAGTTCGGCTTGCCATGATTAACGAGAGCATAAAGGTTTCAGCCAGCATGGGGCACAGCGGAAAGTCGCCTCATTAGCAAAATGTATCATCATATGTTCTAAAACAATGACTCTCAAAAGGGGCTGCAGTAATTAGGGATATTTTCATTCAACAGGAGGCACCGGCAGAGCATTTGGCTGCCTGGAAACAGGAGACACTCAGTCACCCATTCAAGACACGCACTGGAAAGCCTTGGTATTGAAGGGTCCCTAACAGGCAAAGACCCAAAACTTCTGCACTTGGTCTGATGTGAACTTCTCCGCCAAGGTTCACACTTAGAAGTGTCACCTACTCCATGCAGCACATCTTGAATTAGACACAGTGTTCCCCTCTATGGAGGCGCAGCAGGACAGCAGTCTGGGAAGAATTAGTTTTTGCAGACCAGAAAGGAAGGAGATGTTTGAAAGAGCTACTGTTGTCTTCCAGAGTCTACCAGGGCTTCTGAGCACTGAAGAGAAGACTCAGCTTTAGTCCATCAGTCCTCAGGGCCTCTGATGTCTCCAAGGCCTTAAAGCAATCGAATCAAATTGAATCTGTCAGTAGTTCAGAGAACCAGATGTGAGCTAGGTGCCTTCTCTTTGGCTCTGGGCTCCCTTGCTTCCCTGGGCTGGTAGCTGTGTGTGTTGATGGTGGTGTTGGAAAGCATGGTGGGTAGCGTGTGTGGTAGGAGATTGGATGGACCCACATTCCCTTTCCTGGCTCTGCCATTTATTGGCTGTGGATTTGGGGTCATTCCTTTAACTTCTAAGCCTCAGTTCTCCTTGCTGTGAAATGGGAATACAGTATCGACCCTCTGGAATGCTGTGACCACTAGGCTTCATGCAGACCTGATGCTTCACCAGTGTCAGCTGTTAGGAGGCAGGACAAAGTCACTGGCCTGTGGTGCCCACAGGACTCAAAGGCCAGATCCTAGAAGGAGGGTTCTTCTTCCCGGAGTGTTTATTTCACGTGTATTTTCTGAAACTTTCTCGGCAGAGGTGGTGAACATGTCAGCTTTCAGACCTCAGGAAAGAGTCCTTGGCTAAGCTGTGGGTGAGAAGAGCCCACCTGGGAATCAGGCTGGCCTCAATTCCCAGGTGGGAGGACTTTGGGCAAAGCAAGGGGGCCAAGCCAGCTTGGTGCATGGACATTCACTCCTCTCCCTGGATTGAGTGTCAACTCCAAAAGAGCTCTTATGTCTTTCTGGAAGGCAAAAAGGCTAAGAATGTTAAGAGTGTAGGTCAGTTGGTGACCCCAGAGCTCAGAATTGTTGTTGACTCTGATTGACCTCCTGATAAAGTGTAATGAAGGTTAAAAAAAAATTCGTAGAGATAAGGGCTAAGAAGATCCCCCTGCCAAGCATTTTCTTCCTCCCGCGCTGGGAGAGAAAGCTTGAGTAGTTAATACCATACAATTTAGAAGATGATAAAATAACCCTGTCTTTTCTCCTCCTGAGGCAGTGTTCTTCCATCTTCTACCTTTGGACCCATTTCTACCTTGTTTCTTGGCTCACATGTGTTTAAACAGGATGAAGCATCCATGATTCAAGCATTTGTCCATGTTCACCATAGTATTGGGCAAATGAAGAAAATGAGTGTAGAAATAAATGCCAAAGCCACGCTTGCATGAAACTCACCATCACCTGGGCTTCGTGGCCAGCCTGCTTCCATGGCTCTCCTGAGGAAGGCAGCTATAAAGCACAGAGCAGGGCTGGCCTGCTGAGGACAGGCATGCTGGGGCAGGGGGTCCTGCCAACACGCAGAGCTGAGTCTCCTCCTGTTGACCCACGCTCTGTCCACTGACCAAATCATTTT
Source organism: Hydrochoerus hydrochaeris (assembly GCA_004027455.1). Lineage (NCBI taxonomy): Eukaryota > Metazoa > Chordata > Mammalia > Rodentia > Hydrochaeridae > Hydrochoerus > Hydrochoerus hydrochaeris. The sequence continues at coordinate 65,422 of PVLA01000467.1, read as the reverse complement.
CATGGAAGAAAGAACAGGCAGTTACAAACGCTTGGAGATATCTACCTAGAGTACCAAAAACAGCGGAATTAAACCACAGGTCTCTTCAGCTCATGTATTTCATGGAAGCTTGGCACAGTGAGGATCCTTTCCTTATAGTATTTAAGACTGTAGTCACGTGGAGGATACCGTAGATGGATGAGCATCTCAACTTAGCTGGCACAGGTGGCCTGTGGCCACCAGAATAACCTTGGCATATGGCAAGGCCATGGGCGTCAGGCCCAGGACATGCTCCAGCAAGAGGGTGGGCCCTTAGAACTTCTGAGTGCAGGGGGCAACACTGGCAAGGTGGGCTTTCTAAGTCACTGTTTTCCCAGCCAGGCCATTTTCCTCGCTCAGAGGCAGAATGTTCTCGGGAGATTCTGAAATTTAGAACAGTACCATTCCCATGAAACAGGTGTGCACTCTCCCCTGGAGTCAGAGGAAAAACATGCATGGTACTTCTTGCTGCTCATCCCTGAGTAGACCAGGCAGCAATTCCTGTCCCCCATGTCTCGGTGACACTGCGGAAGCCCCCAGGCTCAGGAATCCACATTTATTCTTTGTGGCACCCCCCAACCCCAGGGAAGATGCCCATCACTAAGTCACTCTCAGAAGCAGAACCGAAGCTAGTTAGCAGCGTGAGATTCTAAGCATGGTGAATTCCCCAATAAATAAATACCTCCCAGGCATCAAACACACCCGTGGCCACCGCGGTCTAAAGCCCGTAGCATCCGACACAGGCAAAACTACAGAGACCAGAGAGGCCACTGTGAAAGTATCCGGTCCAAAGGGAGTGACAGTCACAGAGAAGGCTGCATTTTCCCCTGGACGCCCTCAGACTGACATCAAAGTCCACAGGGCATTTCTTTTCTGCCTTTCCCCCTCCCTCCTCCCTCCCTTTTCTTTCCCTCCCTCCTCTGTCCCTCCCTTTTCAGCTGGAACATTCCAGCTCAGTTGTTTGTATAGCTGAAATCAACTGGCTAATTGTCAGATTTTCTCTGCTTCGTAATAAGTAGTTCTTACCTGAGCTACACGCTTACTCATGCAAGATAATAAGAAATACAGAAAGCCACAGAAGCATTTAGAAGACAAACAGGTTATAGAATTGCCTATTAGGAAATCCAATTTGAAGTCATTTCCAAAAGGTTCTGCATTCTTTCCCTTTGCGCCCAGCTGCCAGCGCTCCCTAAAGCTTTCTGCGCCTGCTCCAACAACAATGCCCATGTTTTCAAAAGTTCACCTCCATGGCTCCATGGGGGCTTCAATTACTTTCTCCTGAAAGGGAAAGAAGGCAGAAGAAAAGGCACTGAGACATTCTGGGGACGTTTTAATTAGGGACAAAAAGGCAAATGCAAATCTCAGAATTTTTTTTTTTTTTAGAGACCGAGATGGAGCTGCGCACTGGTCTACCTGTGGCCAAAAAAAATTCGGCGCAGCAGGTGGGCAGGTGGGGCCGTGTGCGCGAACACGAGACCGCGCTCTGCGGCTCAGATCCGGGTCCGCGGAGGCGCCGTGCCGCGTGCGCCAAAAACCGCGTTCTGAAGATTTTTGTGACCAAATGGAAAGAAAAATATGTTATTTTCATATCATGTTAATGTGCTTTCCCCCCTCCTCCCTGCCACTAATTATGCCATTTCAAGAAAATAATTGGAATTGGCTAGGAGAAATTAAGAATAGAAACTTGCAAATTATATAACCTAATGAATCTAACTTTTGGTAATGAACCTAGTTGCTACTTAGCACGCATCACTGAAGCCTGCGTTAAACAGAGGAGCTCTTCTAATTCTTTTAATTCAACTGAGGCATTTTTAATAATTCATAATTAAGTCTGGCTCAGAAATGATAGTCTCCATGGCAATATTGATTGATTTTCTTTTTTGTGTCTCTGCCAAATGTTGAGGATGTCAGGATTCTGAGTTACAAAGGCGGGCACCTTCAACAAAGATCACAGAAACAAAAGAATAATGGGATCACTTCACCCAAAGCTTTTTCTCTCTGAAGTCCCAAGAAAGATGAGCTATAAATGGAAGAAAATGGGGTATGGGGCGTGACCAGCCGTGATTAGTTTTCAGCATGAGGTAACAATGATGAAAACACCTCGCCACCAGAAAAATAGAAGCCATTAAGGTGTGGATCTGAGATGTGAGAACAAATGTTCCCAAGGACCAAGGACAGGAGAGGAGACCTGCCCTCCCTGTCTCCATCTCTGGCTCGCTTTTCCGCTTGAAGGGACACCAGTCTGCGCTGGCAGAGAGAATGAGTTGCATGAGGACCAATTAAAAAAAAAATGCCTTATTTGGTCTCCATCACCTCTTCCTCAGGACCTTGAATTGAATTTGCCGTAGAGCTGAGAATATGTGCTATTACTGTGGACTTTCGATTCTCCAAATGGTCCTCCAATGGTGCCCTCCAATGGTGCCCATGCATCTTGCTTGCTCTTCCTAAGAATGTGGTTCTGCTCCTGCAGAAGTAGTCTCCAAAGACCCACCATCTGTCTGCACCCTGACCTCGGACCCTGATGGAAATGAAGTCGACTCCAATGCAGTCTGCAGAGCAGCACTATTATTTTTAGAATGTGTAGTAATGAAAACAGTAATACTTATAATAAAACTAATAGGCTCAATTAAAGTCTATCTTCAGAAACATAAACGGGAGTCAAACAGGGTATAAGCACTGTATTTTAAATGTCCAATTAAAAATCTGCCTTTAAGAGGGCTAGAAAAGAAACTCGGAGCCTGGTCAGGACCTGCTCAAACATGTTAGGTCTCAGAATGTCAAATTCCCAGTCAAAATTGGATTAACTCCCCAGGATCTGCGCATGATTTATGGTGTGTTCACCCCTAATGCCTTCCAGCCAGTTGGGTGATGGCATTGTGTGAACAAGAGTCTGATGTGTGCTGAGGAGCGGACTCAAGGCCTTGGAAAGTGGTTTGAAAGAGTCAAAGGCCAGCAGCCTCTTGCAGACGTGATTGCCCAGCCCTCAGACAGAGAGACAGAGACGACGCTCTGCTCAGGTGAGGGGCATTGCATTTGCGAGCTGGGTATGGGCTGCACATCCTCAGTGCCCCACGTAGTGGGTGTGACCTGTGCTCCGGCCTAGACCGAGTCCTGAGTGGGTGCGGCGATGTGTGCGGGGCAGGCTGGAAGGACAGTCATTTCTGCCCCCACAGCCTCTGCACTCACCAGCTGGGCCATCTGGACCAGAGTCACCATGCAGCTCTGAGCCTCCACCTCTCCTCTGCCTGGAAACAAGCACACTCACCTCTCCTCTGCCTGCTTTGAAGGGTGTAGCAAGAACGTGGAAAACAGGAAAGCAAAAGGTAAAGTGTAATGAAGTTTGAAAATTTGGATGCCAGCTCTTTTCTTACCAGCTGTTTGGTCTGAAGTCACTTAACCTTCTTGCGCCTCAGATACCTTATGTATAAAGTGAACATAATAGTTAAATCCATCTCGTAGGATTGTCATGACCATTAAGTGAGTTCATAGGAAGTGCATAGAATAGTGCATAGAACATCATAGATGCTAACAAGTGTTTCCCATTACTGCTCTTATTAATGTTTCATCAAAAAGGAAAATAAAAACAATTTTTTTAAAAGATCATCTTTAAATTCTTAAAAAGTACTCAGCTTCCTTCTGCGGTGCCATGGGGTTTTCCACAGAACATCCTGGGGGGGTCTCTTAAATACATCCCGAAAGACAAGGTCATTAAGAATCTTATCAAGGATATAGGCTTTTTTTGATACTGAGAATTGAACTCATGACTTCGCACTTGCCAAGCAGGAGCTTATGTCGCTGAGCTAAATCCCCAGCCCCAGGGGTGTAATTTTTAAAGCGTATGTGGCTCCCACAAAGTAGAAACAAATGAGATTTTACCCTCAGCAAGTGAATGTCCAGGGTCAATCTATGCACATTCAAGCAATAAGTAGAGAAAACTGCTACTCATTTATTTAGAAGTCAACAGGAATTGAGTTTCTCTCTTTTTTCCCCCTTTTCTTCTTTCTTTTTGGCAACAATGTTTTAAAGTTAGAGCACGTTAGTAACACAGCACGGGGCTGTTTGTTTTGGCAAATCGGTTTGCGATTCCCTGTTGAGGTCCTCGCCCAATGCTGGCGGTAAATCCACGCGGGGCACCTCCGTGGAGTCGCAGCCTGGTGCAGGATGCACAGTGATAAAGCCATGTGCTGCCCACGCTGAGGGAGGAAGGAAAGGGCTGAGGAGCCCACGGGAGGATCTGGTGAGTTCTCCTGGTGGAAATGACGAGGGTCAGGCAAGCCTGGGAGCTGGGGGAAGAGCTGGGATGGGAGGAGAGGGGCAGGCGCATCAGGGCGGAGCAAGGAGCCGGGAGCCACGGCAGCACCGGGGAGGGCTCCTGCCGGCTTGGGAGGAAGCACAGGTGAGCGGCTGGGCAAACTCAGGAGGAACCTACAGAGCCGTGTGCGGAAGGCTGAGTTTCTCTCTGGAGACAGTGCATCAAGGCCGGGAGCCGGACGGGAGGAAGCGCACCTGCACGGCAGAGGAGCAGAGGAGGCAGGCTGCAAAGGGCAACGGCCTGAGCCCTGAGCGCCCGACAGGGCAGGGCTGGCTGCCTCTAACCCACATCAGACCCCCTGATCTCCTGACTCCACAGGGCCCGCATGCATTCTCATCTGCAGATGACAGATAGCAACAAAACAAAACAAAACAGAAAAACAAATCTGGCCGAGAGAGGATGCCTCTCCTGTTGGCAGGACTCCTGGGACGATCTGAACTAGGAAATCCAGGGGACTGGAAGAGAGCATGAAGAGGCAGGAGGTCTGTTCAGGCAGAGGGAAACTGAGGAACAAAGGGTGGGTCTGGAGCCCCTCCCATCCCCCTGCGTTGAAGAGAAGGTGAAGAAGCCTCTGTGTGGTTTCCCAGGTGATGAGGCAAACCAGCCTCTGCAGTGGGAGCAGCCTGGGTGGTGGCAGTGTCACCCCACGGTGCTGGACCGCCTGGCTCCCACCATGAACTCGACTCTCCAGACCGCACCACACACACTAACTGTTGGAGAGGCGTGCGGACGGGTGCAGACGTTCCTCAGAGATGTACATCACTGAAAATAGCCGACCCAGAAGGGGATCGGAGCTGCATCTCCACGCTCTGAAGCTGTTCCAAGCCTCAAGCACATCCACAGGTGCCCTGGGAAATGCTTCTGTCCCTGCCATCACTGCTGTCTCAAAGTTCCCTGTTTTTCTATTCCAGCAGCTTTCCTGAAGTTTGGAAAAATAGAAAATATTCCTCTGTGTCCAAAGAACACGAATTTCAAAATGAATAACCTAGTGAAACAAAATTAAAAAGTTGGCTGTAGAGAAAACATGGTTGTTAGGCACCAGGGTTTTATCAGGATTCTTAAAACTGAACTAAACACAAAGCAAAATTTTTTTTCCTCCATGGTGTACCTGGAGGTTGTTAGCTTGATTGCTCTCAGATTCAGGCTGTGGACAGCTCAGACATTGCCTGCTCAGTGGAATATCTGAAATATTGTGTCTCTGTTTCTCTCTGTCTCTCTGTCTCTGTCTCCCTGTCTCTGTCTCTCACTTTCCCTGTCTCTCTTTTCCCTGCTCCTTTTCTCTCTTCCTCTCTCTCCCTCCCTCCTTTTCTCCCTCTCTTTCCAATAAGCAAAGCCTTCTGATACAGCTGAGATTTCAAATGTCAACCATATCTGAAATACAAAACAAATCAACAGTTTCCAAAATAACAATAACAACCAAGCTGTTAACAGTTACAAAGTGTCCCCATCGGCCCTGTGGACGGGACACGATGCTTCCTGACCTCAGACGTAGCCTTGGGGCAGCCGAGGAAGGGAATAAGCTACACCGCACTATATAACGCCAGATGATGGAGCGACACTTCAGAGTTGAGTGTTTTTCACATTTCGTAGGAAATGATGACTCTCTTGGCACGGAGACAGTTGGCTCTCCTTTCTCTCCCGAGGGCGCAGCTCTGCTCAGTCCAAGCTGGAACAAACACTCGGCTGGGGAGGGGAGGGATGGATTTATGACTTCACCTCATACAAGATGTGATGCATTGGCAATAGGCAATTAGCATCGGACCCTCAAACAGATGTCAGGGTTCACCCTCCGTCCTCAAAAACGTTCCAGGAGGCAGCGGGCTGTGCAGCAGGGGGCCTCAGCTGGAAACTGGCTCCACTGTTTACTGACTTTATTGTTCAGCAGGGGAGCTAAGCCATCCCGTGCCTTAGTTTCCTCATGTATAAGATGCATTTCCACTGCTCACACACGGCGGCAGGATGACGTCGAAGCGTGAACAGCCCAGGTCTGCACCGCGTCTAACCTGCCCATGCCCGGCCGTCCCCTCCTGCCTGCCTTCTTCGTTCACTCGCTTGCCCATTCATGTGTTCCCCTAGAATAAACTTTTCTTTCTTTCTTTTTACTTTTTGGAGACAGAGTCTCAGTTTGCAGCTCAGGCTGCCTTCAAACTCGCCATGTAGCCTGACCTGGCCTGAACTCTCTGCAACCCACCTGCCTCAGCTTCCCAAGTGCTGGAGTTACAGGTGTGCATCACCACACCCAGCCATGAACTCTTGTGTATAGGCCGGACCCTGCTGAGCACAGAGCCATGAACAAACATCCCTTCCACTGCACAGCGTTTCCGGACTTGGGCAGGCACTGAGAAGAGCCCAGGGCAGAGGGATGCTCAAGAGAGTGGGGCAGGGAGAGAGAGGTCGAGGCCAGCACTCATAGCAACCTCCAGGTGATGCTCAGACATCTGTGAGCACCCGTCTGTGCCGGGCACTTGGCCAGGCTCTGGGAACACCATGCCCAGGAAGAACACTGTGGCTACCACACTCATGAGGTCCACGGTCTAAGTGGGAGTGATGGCCGTTACCCAAAGTGGCCCATAGCAAGTAGGTGACAAAGCTGACATGGGCATGGACACCCAGGACAGCCTTACCAGGGTATCTGGCCTGCCCCAGGCCTCTGGGAAGGTGGGGGACCTGCAGGCCCTGCAGGGCTGGACCAGGCTACCGACTGCGGCCCCCTGGTAGACTCGGTACCTAGCTGGGCATCAGTCATTGGTGCGAGTTGTGGACAGCCTGGCTTCCCGTCCTCTGGCTCCTTTCCCCACCACACTCGTGTCATCCTCCCTGGGTCCTCGAGGACCTAAAGGAGTCTGATGTACCTGAAGGACTTGGGGTAGAGGAGGCTGCTCACCCCAGTTTCCTGCTTCTGGTATCACCTCGCAGATAGCCTTATGAATACGGCTGTATGTGTCCTACTCTTTTGTGCTGGTTAAGTGAAGCTGACTGCGAAACCATGTTACGTTCACCTGCAGCAGCATGACCTGGGTTTTTGTAATAATGTTTAAGGATTGGGGCTTGAGGATCGGGCACGCTCCTCAGCACGGACTGGCCGCTAGATTATGGCAGAGCACTCAGTTCAGGGTGATTCTTCAGGGTGGGTCACTCTCTGTGGTGGGAACTGTCCTGAGCACTGTCAGGTATTTCACAGCATTGGGGCCTCTGTCCACCTGATGTCACCAGCACTCCCTCCCTGAATGTCTCCAAATGTTGCAGAATCACCCTCCCGCCGCTGTAGACTACTGGGTTAGGATTCGTGGGTGCTATGTCACATTAGCCGTAAGGAAAGAAGAACAGAGCCATTTACTGGTGAGGAATTCCAAGCAGAACAGAGAAGCAGCCTTCCTTGAAGTCAGTGGCTCAGTGTGAGGGACTCAGAGACAGCCCCCTTGTCGGGGCAGGAGACGGAGCAGGGTACAGACCCGACAAACACCAGCAGAACCAGGAACAAGGGCCATGTGGGAGCCGTTTCCCTCTGTACTGCCGGCTCTGCCCGGAGGAACCGGCCAAAGCAGAAGAGCTACCGAGTAAGCTGCGGAAGGCAGGGAAAGGGCCCAGAACACCTTAGCTTCCTGCTCACATCTCCAGCGCACTGGAGCCTGGGAGGCCCAGCTGGGCTGAGGTCTTGGCCCCTGGACCCTGGAGCTAGCCGCAGACCCCTGCTACCTAGCTGTGTCTGGGGCTGAGCGAGTGTGGCTGGACAGATGCCAGATCATTTAGAAAAGCTCCTTCCTGGGAATCACCTTAAGCCTCCTGCGAGTTCAGCATGTCTAATTATTCCAGTCGGCATCAAATTAGCACGTCTTGCCTAATAATGCTCATTTTTGCAAGTGGTCCTCATTGGTTTTATTTACAAAAACTCAGAGTAGCCCCAAGAAATGGACTATATTAGCTGGCAGAGTCATCCTCATTGCAAAAAGTCCATTTTCATGAGCACTGAATTGACAAATGCTTTTCCATAAATGCAGGCGTAGGAGGAGTCGTGCTAATGGCTGCCTTGTTTGCTTCCTCTCTCTCTCTCTCTCTCTCTCTCTCTCTCTCTCTCTCTCTCTGTCTCTCTCTCTGTCTCTCATGCATAAATATGAAAGAAAAATACGTCTCCTCTGCTATCTCCCTCTGCTGACTCGTGGGTTTCTACAGACCTGCTGGCTGAGCTGCAGCTGGGGGCTGGGGTCTTGGCTCCCTTTACACATTACAGTGTGAAAGAGCCTAAGCCCAAATCTCTCACTTGTGTGAGTTCTTCCCTTCCCTAAAAATGGGGAAAGGGTCCTTCTCTGGGTCATAAAAAATGTGGCTTAAAAACCAGGCACATCTGGCCACACTGATCGCCTCACGCGATCTCCTCCAAGGCCCCCCGCCTGCAGGCCTCCCGGGGTGGTCCAGACATTTCGATTCTCGCAGCCCAGCCCAGAGGAACGGGCCAAAGCAGGACCGCCTGGAAATGCTGGCTTACAGACAAGCGCTCCCCTGCGCACAGTGAGGGGCTGTCGGGGATTTGAAACATCATTCTGGAGGGGGATGGTGCCCCCGCTGTAATCCCTGCACTCTGGGAAGCTGAGGCAGAAGGATCTCAAGTGCCAGTCCAGCCTGGGCAACATAGTGACTTAATGAGACCCTAGGGAGAGAAAGAGAGAGAATGTAGAGGGGCACGTGGTTCAGTGGGAAGGCCTTGGCTTCAGTGCCTCATAATGGAAAGGAAGGAAGGAAAGAAGGAAGGAAGAAGAAAGAAATGGCATTCTGAGGTTCAGGTCCTACCTACCCCATGGCCCCCAAGTACTGCAGCAGGGGTGAGGGCACTGGTCAGGGGCTTTGCTGCTCAGCCCAGATGCCGGCCTCTTGCCTACAGCCTGCTGGAGACTTAGGCAGACAACAGCCACTCAGATTCTCCACCAAGGGGTCAGCGTGAGCATAGGAGGAAATATTTGTGAAGGAATCAGCACCAACGGCTTTGACAAGCAGCGACACACGGCAGCCACAGCAGTTACTGTCGGTGGTCACTCACTCGGAGAATTCTTTCCCCTTGCCCCAGCTGTGGAAGCACAAAGTTTGGGCTTCCCTGGGAATCGGCACCCTCGGGAGAAAAGCTGAGGCTTTGCCAGGATTTCAGTCTTGTTCGTGGATGGGAACTTCTAGTCTTTGGATTGCAGAGAGGAAAATTTTTCCTTTTGCGCCTGACGCAGCTCATTTGTGAGGCAACAGCACCACCTCTGGTCAAAAGAGCAGAATTTCCTCTAGAATTTTCTCTGGCATCCAGAGAGCAAATCTGAGTTAATGAGTGAACTGCACAGGGAATCAAGGCAGCCTCAGCACCTCCTGTTTGCTCGCACTGCATCTGATCTCTGCGACTCGCCCCAGATGTTATTCTTTCTGATCCATCAGATGGCGGGGATGGAAGTGCTCATCGGAGGGAGCCCACAGTTACCCCCGCCTCCTCTCCAAGGTTAGAGTGTGTAGAACCCTCTCCTTGGCCTCTCTAGCTCTCTCTGTACCAGTACTTACTTAGTGAAATCCAGGTAGTTTAATGTGGCCCTTTGCACTGCTTGGGGATGTGATGGGACCCCAACCCCTTCCCCCATTGCCTTGGAAACTTGGCTACCGATGGGTGCTGCTGGGGTGTGTTAGCTCCTGGAGCAACATGTAAACAAAAGAGAAAGGGGGAAGAGTTCCTTTTTGCAGCCAGCAGGTCCTTTTCAGGGTCCCCTGGGTGGTCGGTGAATGGGCAGCAGGAACTCCAGGGCCTCCCCTTGAATCCGAGCTCTGTACTCCTGGGCAGGAGCAGCCTCCTGCTTTGTGGGGCTGCTGTGAGGGTCATGTGAAGCCATCTTCAAATACACCTGGCCCCCAAGTGTCCACCGTCCAGTCTGCTCCCATCCGAGCTATCATTCATACTTGGGTGGCCTGTGCCCTGCCTCTGGAATCACCCCTCCACGGTCCAAGTGTTACCCTCTGACCACACAGCATGGCTACATAGCTCCCTCCTTCCTGAGAGGGTGTGTGACCTGGCCAGAGGGGTCCCCCCACAAAACAAAACTCTCATTCACCCCTCCCACCCCCTCCTACTTCTCACGGCCACTTTCACTCTCCCATGGTCGTGGAAGTTGAAGAAGTGAGTCAAAGAGTGTGTGTGCTCGGCAGCCCCTCCACGGGCCGCCTCATGTCCTCAGGTATCTCCAGAGCTGGGTGACAGCCCTGATCCTGCCAGCTTCAGTTTCGTGATGGCTGTCAGAGAACGCCTGCAATAATTAGCTCTTCCCTGGTTTCTATTAAGCGGTGCATTAGGTAATTATCCCAGGGTAGATCCCAAATGGAGTCTATTTAAAATGTTACCTGAATTTGTGAATGAACTTGATGGTGGTTCAGTCTCTGCTCTACCATCCTGGGCCCAAAAGGCGCAGGGACACCAAGCTAGGCTTTGAATGCAGCAGTTCACATCCACCTTGCTCTGCATGTCCCGGTGCTTGCTGAGTGCTCTCAGTAGCCACAGAGAGTGCTCAGCATCGGCTTTGTCCTGGTTTGCAGGTGTCCTTGTGCCCCACACCTGCTCCTCCAGAGAGGTCTCCCCTCAGGACGGGCGGGGCTCTCTCGTGTGGTTTCTTGCCTGCCTTCTGTCAGGGCTTCTTCTGGCAGTGGCAACTTCTTTCTGCTGGGGAAGGACTCTGCTTCAAGGCCTGGTTGTTTTTTGTTTTGTTTTGGGTACTGAGACTTGAACTCAGGGCCTCCCACTTGCCAGGCCAGCACTGTGCCACCAAGCTACATCCCCAGTGGCCCCAAGCTCTTGTCCATGTGGTTCCGGGGGTCACCCTTCTCCCTCCTGGCCTGAGGAGATGGCAGGTGATGGTAGGTGACTGGGGCTGGGGGTTTGCCGAGATTGCTCTGGGACTGTGTGATGTCCCATGGGACTGTGTGATGTCCCATGCTCCTTCCAGGCTCTTGCTCCCATTCAAAGAACCGGATGGAGACAAGTGATGAACGCAGAAAGATAAAAGAAGGAAAAATAGAAGTGAAAAAGAGATGAAAGAGGTAGACGTGAAATGAAGAGAGAGAAAACACATGGGGCACCCAGAGCCGTCACTGGAAGAATAAGAAGACAGTGCCCAGTGGCCAATCTTGCTTCTGACATCACATCCGGGCCTTCGGACACTGTGCTGCACAGTAGTTGGCAGGTCACATCCTATTGTCCAGCCTCCTTGCTGTTCCCTAACCTCCTACCTCAAAATGACAGAGAAAATTCCTCCTTCCCTGCAGCCATCGCAGCCCGGGAGAGCACCCATGGTCACTCACAGGCTGGTGTTCGCACCTCAGGAAGGCTGCAGAAAGGATGGAGCATGACCGAGGCTAGCTCAGGTGACAGCACTGCCACCCCCGCCTCAGGCTCTCAGATCCCTTTCCCACACTGGACAGAACCCGGCACCATGCTGCAAGGCCACCTGAGCACTGTACAGAGAGGATCGCATGGAAAGGAGCTGAGATGAGCCCGCCTGCCTGCAGTCACGGGGTGCGCCATCTTGGAAGCGAATTCTTCTGCATCACCAAGATTGGGGTGCTGCAATTTGTAATATCCACATCTTGGAAACAACTTGAATGCCCATTGGCGGCGGAATGGATAAAAAGATGTGGTATTTTTATACAATGGAGTACTACTCAGCCACAAAGAAGGTTAAACTGGAGACTTTTACAAGTAAATGGATGCAACTTGAGACCATACTCATTAGTGAAATAAATAAGACACAAATGTGCAAGCATCATATTTTCTCACTAGTGTGAGATGCTGAAAGAAACAACATATGTATATGTATATGTATATGTATATGTATATGTATATGTATATGTATATGTGATTGTATATTTAAAAAATTACTTAAGATAGTTACGTTACTGATTTGTTTGAGACAACTGAAGAGAAAGATTTGTGCCAGTACTGTTGGGACAATTGAATGCAGATGTCTTGTGCTCTGTGTGAATAATTTGGGGATAATAATGTGCAATATATGTACCATTGTTACTCCCTGGTTGATGTGTTTTGAAATTTTGTTGTTTTCTTCTTTTTTTTTTCTTTTTATCTTTGAAATAAAATGGATTTGAAAAAAAATACTTAGGTACTGGCACCTCCAGTGACCTCCTGGCTGTACCTTTAAGGGAGACCTCCAAACCCCAAATCACTTCTGAATTCCTGATCCTCAAAATGTATGCAACACCCTGAGACCCCCCATTCCAGCTGTGGACTGTATTTTTTGTTTCTTTTTATTTCTGTAATTTATTGCAAACATAGAGAAATGCAATGCTGAGAGATTACTTTTAAAGATCTTCTTTTAATTGACAGGTTGGGTTTCATTTATTGATGGGCCTCAGTAGAGTATTTTCACACAGGTACCGTGTTACCTCGAAAGTCAAACCCCAGCCTGCCCTCTCCCCTCCTGCTCGGGTATCTGTAGCCCAGCTTCACATTAACACTTTAACATGCAGACCAGAGGCAAGATGCAGCCTTGCTGGGAACACAGTGTCCAGCTAACTCCGCCAGTTGGGTGTTTAAAGCAGTCTTTGATGCCACCACCAGGTCTGAAAATCAACATCTTTGTCACAGAGAAGCTCCACCTCCCAGCCCAGGTGAGCTCAGCAGGAGGATCCTGGAGAGAAACAGTGTGGTGTGGACACAGTAGCCAGGGCAGGGTGCAGCGTTAGAGTAGTGCTGTCCCAGCCAGTGTTGACGTCACTCGAGTCCCTGGTCCTCCGGGTCCAGGCTCAACCCTAGGAAAGACTGTCCTTTCCCACACACTGAGCCAGATGCTGCCCCACACCTCCTCCTTGGCCATCTCCCTGCTTCTTCACAGGACCAACACAGTAGCAGATGTTGTGTCCCCACCCCACAGAAGGATGCATGGAGTCACAGGAAGCTGAGCTCTCCGGGCCAACAGCAGTTGGAAGGGCCCTGATACCTGTGCTATGCAGGGACCATCAGACTCTTGGATTACAGCTGGGAACAAGACAGAAGCTCTGTCACTGGTCATACCTGGGTCACAGACAGGCTCGAGGGACAGTGAAGAGCACCAAATAATCCAAGAAGCAAAGCTCTACAGGCTTAGGGAAAATGATGCGGGAAGTCAAGGTGATATTAAAGGAGGTGCTGGTGTGGAAGGAAGGGGGCTCCGGGGAGCTCTGAGACCTGAATTAGACAGAGTGAGCAGCAGAGCATGGGCCTGGGACACAGCCCCCATGTTCAGAGGGCAATGCGGGCACAGAGGTCCTGTCGTGGAAGAACTCAGGTGATCGGGAACTGAACAGAGATACAGAGCCAGGCTTCATGGGCTAAGTGCAGGGTGAGAGCAGGGAAGCTGATATCCAAGGCTGAGGTGACTCAAGCACTCTGGCCTCACCCACAGGGCTCAGTACACAGCACTGACAATTAAGATATCCTAAAAATAAAGTGACCATGTCCATTGCTAGTAGCAGCCAAAATACTGGTGTTAATGCTCCAGTATGTAACACCCAGTGCTTAAAGTGTGAACTGCTACCTGGCCAATGAGTATAGATTGTACATGGACATATGTGTCGTCTCATCAGCAAAGCCCCTGCCTGTTGGTGGACAGAACTCGTCAGCAGTGTTGGTGATGCGCTCACAGTGATACCTCTGGTCAGCAGTAGGGGATGCAAAAGCAGCTTATAGTTTCAAAAGTGATCCTGGAAGAAAAAGAAGGAACAATTGTCCTTTCCCATCAAACTACCCCAGTGACTAATGGCCCTGCCAGGCCCAGGGTGGGTTCAGCACAGCAGCAGGTGATCCATGGTTATGAGAAAACCAAGGTAGGCAATGCCCAGGGTCCATGGCTCTCCCTCATGCAAGCTGAGCCTGGATGGATGGATGGTGGACAGATGGATGGTGGACAGATGGATGGTGGACAGATGGATGGTGGACAGATGGATGGAGGGACAGACAGACAGATGGATGGATGGACAGATGGGTGGATGGACAGATGGATGGATGAATGGATGGATAGATGCAGTGCTTCCATGAGGGGATAAGGCTGGTCACAGGCAGAGACTACAAAGGTCTGCACATTTGCTTTCAATTAATGTCACAATGCTGCTCTATTTTTTCTTTTCAAACTCACCCAAAACAAAACAAAATAAAACAAAAAAAACCTCTTTTTTTACTTAAGTGAAGTTAAGAGTTTAAAAAACCACCATATGTTGACTGGTTAAATTCCTTTGCAGCAGTCTACAGAACCGCATTTGAGGCCCCAGCCCCCTAGGCACCCCCATTGGCTCTGTCCATCCTAGCCTGGGTCAGCACTGAGGCATAGACCGGGGGGGGAGCAAAGGAAAATCAAGGGTCCATTCCCAAAGAATGGGGCAACAGGCCCAGTGGGCACCAGCCCCTGCGGTGCCCACTAGACTGTGAGCTCTCCTACTTGCTGGCATCTTGGAATCAGGGGAGGGTTTGAAGCGGAGCAGAGGCCCCACGTGGCCTGGGAATCTGGATTTTAAACCTTCCCCAGGTGGCTCTAATGAGTAGCCGAGTGGACGGCCTCCCCCAGGGAGCAGCTGCACGAGTAACGACTTAAAAATCCAGTGATTAAGCTGATAACAGTAACAGCAATTATTACTATTATCTTCAGTGAGAAAATTGGGTTTCAGAGAAGTCAGTCCGGAAAGCCAGTGTGGGCTGAACAAGGGCTTCTGTAGGTCCAAAGCCCATGCCAAGACCAAACCTATTTTAACTTAGCCAAAGTGAGAACACTTATGTGATTTCTCTTCCAGCTCATAATCAGCAATCACTTTTTGTTTTTGTTTTTCAAGCAGTAGGCAGTTGACAGGGCTTGAAGGATTAGGAGGGGAATTCAAGCTTTCTTCCTGAAATGTTCCCAAATTCCAGATTCTGAACAACTCACTGAAGCTGATGGCTGTTGAGTACAGTCAAACCAGAAGCCGTAGCCCTGTGGCCTGGGGCAGGGGCTGGCCCTCCCGGGGCACCTGGTTTTCCTGCTGAAGAGAAGGTGGGAGGCACATGTGGGGGGCATTCATCTCTCTGGAGTCACAGGTGCGTCTCCTGTTCCAGGACACGGGAGACCTTCAACAAGGGGCCCAGGCCCCCTGAACATGCTCCCACCGTGGGTGGGCTCGCATTTCTCCAGGGAGGGTGGGAAGTGCAGCGGGCCTCTTGCGGTCAGGGCAGAGAGCCCAGGGTGCGGTACTGTCTCTACTGTCACCAGCTTTCCTTGCCTGCGTCTTTCTGTGTCTCCCTTTGATACCTGTCCCTTATACAAGTGGTAAGTGGGCATCTGTATCAAGCATCTAAGCTCGCCTGTCCCAGAACTCACTAACAGGAACCTCCTCTCACCTTGGAGAACCCCTTCGGACAGGGTACTGAGTCAGGGTAACCTCTTGGGGAAAAAGGACTTGAACCTGAGTGTACACTGTGCCCCCAGAAGCCTCTGAACTCGCAGTGACCTAAACCAGTGAAATCAGCATCTCTGGGCTGTCACCCGCGGAGAGACAGAAGGCTTTTAAGCTGTGTAGTGATTTCATTGCTCCATCACTCGGGCAGCATTACACAGGAGCACTGTTTCTTGCCACTTTTGGTGGGGGTATCCAGCCTCACTTGGATTTGAGGAAAGAACCTTTGCTGGGGCCTGGAAGAGCAGAGAGCCCCCCACACCTAGCTTGGGTAACAGGTGGTTCAGAGACCTGGACCAGTCCAGTGGCCTGGAACCCTTCCTCCTGCTAGTGACGGCAGCTGCCCGCAGTGGAGGGTGCTCTACCCCATGCCCTGCGTGAGGCCCGTCCAGAGCCGAGCCCCGGCCGGTGCGGCACCCCCACCCCAGCTGCACCTCACCTTCTTGCAGGGAGATCTTGCTTCTGTGGGGTGATTTGTCTCCTCTAGTATCTTTGTTCCTTTTCTCTTGTACTGTAGCCTAACCTTGTGTTCGCCATGGCCACAGTGACAAATGACAGCGAGTTCATCCACGTCTTATGTCTGCAGTCCTGGTGGGCTCTGGATCCTCAGCTTTGGGTCTCAGGGCACCGAAGTGTAGGTGTCAGCAGAACCCAGGCCCCTGTGGGAAGCTACGGGAAAGGACCCACTTCCAGGGCTGATCCTTTGAAAGCTGGATTCAGGTTCTTGCACCCATGGGGCTGAAGCCCTGGTCCCTGGTGGAGGTGAGAAGGGAGGGTTGTGGTCAGGCCATGTAGGGGCTGCCTTGGGACTGGTGGAAGAGGACAGGTGTGCTGGCCTACCTGCCCAGAGCAGAACTTCTGCAGGGCAGGGACCACCAGCTTCCAGTTCCAACCAGGTGTGACCCAGGGGCTCCGCAGAAAGGCGGGCCCTGTCACCGGGCTGCACCTAACCTGGGGCAGAGCAGGAGAGGACCCTAGCTCACAAGCGGGGTGTAAGAAGTGAGTGGTGGTGATGCTACTGCTACCTAAACTTGTAGCCTATGCAGAATGAACGTGTGTTTGCAATGTGCCTCTAGGAAAGTTTTCAAAATGACTGGGTTTGTAATTTCCACCATATCCTCTCCCACTCTGTGCAGAGAGCTGCCTGGGTTCCACCCTCTAGACTTGCAGTCCCTGCGAGTTTTGACCCATGGTTCTTTTCCTCTGTGAAAGTCTCCCCCTGGTGGCCGCGTGGAGAACAGTCCCAGGAACCTGGAAGCCGGGTGACGATTGAGGGGCTCAGGTAGGCTGCTTGTGGCAGGGAGTGGGGAGCGGTCTGATGTGAGTCTAGTTGTAGTTAGAATTTCCAGAAGGACTAGACACGGGACAGGAAGAAGGAGAGAAGAGTCCCTGAAAGATTCCAAAGTTTGGGGGGAGGAGGGAAAGGAAGGTGCAGACACAGGTGAACTCAGGCCCTGCGGCGGCGAGAGAGGCTGTGGGCCTCATGGTGCAAACCAGAGCTCTGGATTCTGCAGACCCGCAGCTGCTCAGGACCATGCACAGCTCAGGCAGCTGTGAGCGCCTCAAAACCAGAGTGTTCTGAGGCCTTTGCGTCCCTGTCACTGCAGAGCAAGCGACGCAGCTGCCCTGGTTGGTGTGGGAGGGGCAGAGTGCTGAGGGTGCAGAGCTCCGGCCACAGTGCCTGGCACACACAGTGAGGCCCCACATGGGAGCTAACTCTCAGCAGCCGAGGGCAGGACAGAGAACAGGTGGGTAAGAGGCCAGGCTGAAGCAAGATGAGGACGTGAAGCTGACCCCGGAACAGCCCTGGGTCCAGGCCCCGCCACAGGCCTCAGGCCCAGGCCCCTCAGACTGGAGCCTGCGGCCCTCTGCGGTACAAGTGTCCTTGTGACTTAAGGGATAAACTTGGGCCATCTTTGAAGCTGAAAAGTTTAAACCATTACAGTTTCTAAAATTTAGTCCTATGAGAAAGTAAAAGATAAAGCTAAATTTTCTAAAAAAAAATTATTTAAAGAAAAAAAGCAAAACAGAAAAAAGGGTAGAAATGATACAGAATTTCAAAAAAAATAAACACTAAGAAATCACTAGTTGATAAGTTACATACTGTCATCTTAGAAATAGTTGTTCAAGTTACAAAATTAAAGCATACAAAGTGGACATTCAGACAGTGAGACTGCAAACAGGTCTGCTCAGTGATCCAACAAAACCTTAGTAACATGGTCATCAATCCTACACACTCAAACATACATGCAGTTATATCCCTTAGAGCACTTTCTTTTCCTCCCTTTTTTACATTAGCAATTACACCTTTTGGGTTTTATTACTCCTACAGTTCTTACTACTTTTTACACTAGAGACACAATGTGATATTTATAAATATGACCCTTATTTATTTCACTTATAATAAAGCTAATTTTTAAAAACTTTTTTTCTTTTTGATTTGCTTTGTGATAGACTAAGCAGAAGAATTCATGGTGCCGAAGCTCCAGTGTGTCACCTCTTGGTCCTAGGCACCCTCTTGCTGTGGAGGCCGGGATCACAGGCTACAGTCTCCTCCGGCAGCTGGTGGAGGGACGTGCAGTCACTTCTAAATTGACAGCATCCCCGAGACGGTCACCTGGCCTGGGACAGTTGTGTAACACCCTTGTTTTCCCATGAGTATCGCTCACACCTGTTCTTTCTCTTCCCTCTCCCCATTTGATCAGGTGGGCTACCCTTCTACCCTCCATGAGCCTTAGGTCAGCATGTTTGGCCACCTGGGCATGCAGGGGTGCATCTGAGCCCCTCTTCCCTTCCTCAAGTGCCCGGACCTGAACAACCAATCAAATCACACTGTCCATGGTGGGCTGGAGCAGGCTCTCTGCTCCCTGGAACTGAACAGTTCCCCTTTCTTTTCCTCTTTTGAGCTCTTTCTGCCTTTGCCTGCTAATTATCCTTCTAAGCACAGGCTGAGGGTCCCTGATCCAAAATGCTGCCAGCAGGAAGGATTTTAGATTTCAGATTTTGAGTATTTGCATGCACATAATGAGTTATCCAGGGGATGAGAGCCAAGACTAAGCCAGAAATTAACTTATTCACATGCATACCTTATATACATAGCATAAAGGTAATTTACACAGTATCTTTTCTGCCTTATCGCTCTATCACATGAGAGCAGATGTGGAATGTTCCATATGTGATCTCATGTTGGAAAACAAGAATTTATGGTTTTTGAGCATTTGGGATTTAAGGGTTTCAGCTTAGGGATGTTCAGCTGTGCATACATTTGATTCAGCTGCAATCCTTTCCGCTAGAACTGCTCCAAGACGAAACTCTCTCTGCTAGTCTTTTCCACGTAAATTTATATGCAATGGAAACCTCACATTAAAGTGTTCAGATTAATGAGTTTAGGGCTATTATAACTATGCATGTGCAACTCTTCTGCTTGGGGACATTGCCATCTCTTCCAAAATGTACCCCTTGGCCTCTGGGAGGCTTTTTCACACTATAAATAAGTTGTGTGTTTTCTTGATTTTTATGTCAGTGGAGTCATACATTTTTGTCTGGGTTCTTTCACTCTAGAAAATCTGCTTTGACATCCATTTGTATTTTGAGTGTATTTATAATTGTTCCAGTTTTTTTTACTGCTGGAGTTCAGCGTGCAGCTTTATGACTATCCATTCGTCCACGGGTGGACATCGACCTGTTGCTGGTTATCTGTTATGAAGCTGTCAGGACCATGCAGTGCTGGTCTTTTTGTATTTCACTTAGGCTTCTTTTCTTATGTATCATACAACTAGAGGCACCAAAATTTAAGAATGCATCAATTTTTTACTCAGGTCTGTTTTTGTATCAGACCTAAATATTATGCTAAAGTGGTGGGGCTTCTCTACGCTTCTTTAGGTAGTTGATACTACTAGCTTTGGGAGGAAAGCCAGGGAGGAAGTAGGCAAGTGCTCTGCCCCTGAGCTACACCCTAGCCTGGGGTCAAACCAGAGTTAGGAGCTGTAGAGATTATGTAATGAGAGTCAAGATTCTTTTCCTTCTTCATATGAATACTCACTTCTTCCAGTTCCAATTTCTGAAAAGACAGCTCTATCCCTTGGAGTTTTCTTTGCTGCGTATTGAAAATCAGGTAGCTACATATTAAGCGTATGTTTCTAAACTCATTCTGTCCCTCTGTTCTGCTCATGCATCTTAATGCGGTAGCATATTGTCTTGATTACTGCCTTATGGACGGTCCTGAAGTCGATTAGTTTACTGTCACCAACTTTGTGGAGGAAGTTGTTTTGGCTAGCCTGGGTTCTTTGTGTATCTATAGAAGTGTTAGCTATAGCATGTGGCATGCCAGACTCATTTCTTAAAAATGCTGCCGAGATTTTGACTAGGCCTCTCTTGAGTCTACAAATGAATATTCCATCTTCCATTCCATGACAAGTTATATGTATTTATGAAGATCTTTTTAGATTTACCTGAGCAAGAAGACTTTGTAGTATTCAGTGTATTGATTTTGAATCCATTTTGTTAAATTTATTATTATTATTTCATGCTTTCTGTTGGTATTGAAAATATTCAAAAATTTCTTTTTCCAATTGTGTGCTTGTATATAGAAATATAATTTTTGTGCATTGATTCAAAGCAATTCAAATAAAAATTCCAACATACTATGTTTTACAAACAATAGCTGCTGTAATAAATAACCATATAGATAGAGCCTTTAGTTTTTATTTCCTACTGGTTTATGTTTGCAGTGCACAGTGATCATGTTCCCCGTGGAGTGTTGGCGCCTGTGCATAAGACATCTTAGTTCTGTTTTCCCTTTTTCCTCTCCCCTCCCTCCTGCCTGCCTCTGTCTCTTCTCTGCCTTCCCTTTTACAAAAGATCTACCTCCGTATTTCCTATCATCTATCTTTTATTTTACTCTTTATATTTTATGCTTTTCTTTTAAGAGAAACCATGTGATGTTCAAGCTTAGATGTCTGATGTACTTCACTCAGCATTACAGTCTCAAGGTGCATCCATTTACCTGCAAGTGACTCAGGTTTATCCTTCTTCATGGCAGTGGAGTACTCTGTTGTATAGAAATATCATACTTTTGTTATCCACTCATCCATTGATGACATATAAGCTGCTTCCAAAATTTAGCTATCATGACTTGTGCTGTCATAAACGTGGGTGTGCATGTATCACTGCAATATGATGTCTTTAACTTGTTAAGCGAGATATCTAGAAGAGGTATAACTGGGTTCAGTGGAATTTCTTGTGTAGTCATTCCAATTGCCTAATTTTGATTGGGTGTTTTATTTTTAGGAGATCTACTTGTTTTGAGTTCTTTAGATGTTCCAGGTGTTAGTCCTCTGTCTGAGGAACCATTGGCAAGATTCCCCATTCCATTCCACCCTCCCGTGGTCTCTTCCCTCTGTTGGTTGTCTCCTTCGCTGTACACACCTTTCTAATTAGGTATGAACCCATTTGTTGATTCTTGGCGCTATTTCTAGTGCAGCCAGGGTTCTGTTCAGAAAGCCCTTACCTACACTTATGTCTTCAAGAGTTTTATTTATTTTTATCTTTCAGAAGATTGTTTCTGTTTTAACGTTTAGATGCTTGATCTGTTTCTATTTTAGTTTGGTGCACAATGAGGGATATGAGTCTGGATTCAGTCTTTTGTGTGTGGACAGCCACTTTTCCCAGCACCATTTGATAGACAGTTTCTTTCCTTCAGTGTATGCTGTTGGCCCCTTTGTTGAAAAACAAATTGCTGAATGTGCCCAGCGTTGTTTCTGCGTCTTCTATTCTGTTTCATTAATCCGCGTGTCTGTTTTGTGCCACTGTGGTGGAGTTTTTACCATCGTACTTCTGTAACATAACTTCAAATCCTGGACTGTGATGCCTCCTGCTTTGCTCTTGCTTCTCAGGACTGCCTTTGCCATCCTGGGTCTCTGCTGGTTCCATATGAATTTTAGGAGTGCTTTCTCCGGTTTTGCGAGCAATGCTGTTGGCATTTTGATTGAGATTGTATTAAATCTGTATATCAATTTTGAGAGTATGGCCATTTTGCCTATGTTTATTCTGCCTACCCAGGAACAAGAGATATCTTTCCATTTCTGATGTCCTCTTTAATCTCCTTTTTCAGAGTATAGCAATTTTCATAATAGGCGTCTTTCACTTCCTTGATCAGGTTAATTTCTAAGTATTTCAATATTTTATGCTATTGTGAATGGTATTGTTTTCCTAATTTCTTTCCCAGTGGTTTTGTTATTTGTGTATAGGAACAGTATTGATTTTTGTATTCTACTCCATTGCTGAGTTTGGTTATCAATGCTCGACATCTTTCAGTGGAAGTTTTTGAGTCTCACTTGTGGGTCTCGTTATCTGCAAATAATGACAATCTGACTTCTTCCTTTCCTATACATGCCCCTTTTATTTCTTTTTCTCACCTAATAGTTCTTGCTAATTCTTTTAGTACTATACTTTATTGATCAGGAATGGTGATGGGGGGAGCCTTGTCTTTTCCATGGATTTAGAGGCAACAATTTCAGTTTTTCCTTATTTAATGTTATGTTGGTAGCAGATTTGTCATTTATCAGATTGTGACAAGGTCCCTTCTGTAATTATTTTATTCACGGTTTTTTCATGAATGGATATTGGATTTTGTCAAATGTGTTTTCTGTGTCTATTGAGATAACCATGTGACTTTTGTCCTTTCTTCTGCTTATGTGATTTATTATGTTTATTGATTTATATATATTGAGCCATGCTTGCATCCTTGGGATGAAGCCTATTTGGTCATGAGATGTGATCTTTTTGATGATTTGATGTATTCTGTTTACCAGTATCTTGTTAAACACTTTTGCAAACATGTTCATTAAAGAAATTGGCCTGTGGCTCTCTATTTTGGTTGGATCTTTGTTTGATTTTGGAATAAGGGTAATGCTAGCTTCCAGGAATGATGTTCCCTCTCAATTTCATTAAAGAGTGAGGAGTATTGGAATCTTTTCTGAAGTTTTTATAGAATTCGATGGTGAATCCATGGGGTCCTGGGCTTTTCTTAGTTGATAGGATTTTATTTTTATTATTATTGCTTCAATTTCATTGCCTGTTATTGGATTATTTAGGGTTTTATATCTTCTTGGTTCAGTTTTGGCAATTCATATATATCTAGGAATTTGTACATATCTAGGAATCTACTCATTCATTTTGAATTCTTCAACTTATTGGTTGCAAAGTAGTTACTAATAATCTTGTGGGTCTCATTGGTCTATTGTGATTTCATTTCTAATTGCATTGATTTGGGCATTTTCTTTTTTGGGGTAATATTGACTAAGGGTTTGTCTGTTTTGTTTCTTCTTTCAAAGAAACAGTTCTTTGATTCATTGATTCATTTTTTAGCCTCTATTTCATTAATTTTTTCTCTGCTCTTCATAATTTTCTTCTTTGCACTAGCTTTGGATTTGGATTGTTCTGTTTTTTCAGGACCTTTAGGCACATCATTAGTTTACTGACTTGGATTCATTCTGTCTTTCTGATGTGTGCATTCAGAGCTATAAATGTCCCTCTTAGGACTACTTTCATTGTGCCTGATAAGTTCTGATTTGCTGTATTGGTATTATCATTTGGTGTAACTGTCTAATTTCTTCCTTGATTTCTTCTGTGACCCATTGATTATTTAAGAGTGTATTCTTTAATTTACATATGTTTGCATAATTTCTGTGCTTTCTTTTGCCATTGATTTCTAGTTTCATTGCTTGATCATCTGATAATATGCATGGGATAATTTCAGTTCTTTTGCATTTACTTAAGCATGCTTTATTGGCATGTTTGGAAGAAAGTTCCACATGCTGCTGAGAATGCATATTCTGTTGTTGGATGGAACACTCTACAGGTATCTGTTAAGTCCAGTTTTTTGAAGGTTTGGTTCAACCCTGATATTTCTTTGTTGATTTTTTTTTTGTCTAATTGATCTATCTGATACTGGGATATTAAAGTTCTCCCTCTATAATTGTGTTGATGAGTGTCTGATCTTTTATGTTAGTGTTTGTTTTATGTAGCATTTGTTTTGTAAAGTTGGGTGTGTCAGTGTTTGGGCATACCTGTTTATAATTATTATCTATTCCTGTTGAATTGTTCTTTTAACCAATATGTAGTGATGCTCCTTGTCAATTTTGGCTTGAAATCCACTTTGTCTGAAAATAGAATAGCTACTCCTTCTAAAAGTCAGGTTCCTGTTGCATGGAATATCTTTTGATTTTGATTTTATAAATTTCTTTTTCAATTAAATGTGCTTTTATATACAGCCTATGGTTTAATTTCATCTGCCAATCTATGCCTTTTGGTTGGAGAACTGAGACCACTGACATTGAGAATTATCCATGAAAGCCATTGACTTATTCTCATCATTGCATTATTTTCCCGTTGCTGATTCTCTTTTTTCCATTGTTCTTAACAGCTCCCATTTTCTGGTATACTCATTCTATTCAACTTTTGGCATTGTTTGCTTCACAGTCTCTTTCTAGGATACCCTGGAGAATTTTCTGGAGTGCTTGTTTGGTGGTCATGAATTTCTTAAGGCACTGTTTGTCATGGAAAGGCCCTATTTTTCCATCAAATTTTTGTCTGTTTGTTTTTTTGAGTCAAAGTCTTGCTGCGTAATTCAGGCTGGTCTTGAATTTGCTATCAATTTCTTACTTGATATAAAGATATTGAGTTCTTTCTTTTATGTTCATTTTGGTACTTTTTGTCTTTCAAGAAATTTATTTATTTCATCTAATTTATTGTCATAAAGTTGTTTATAATTATTATCCTTCTAATGTCTCTTACTTCTTTAGGACTGTCTCTTTTCTCATTTCTGATAGTTATCATTTGTCAATCTCCTTTTCTTGATACATCTATAAAAATTGACAAACTTCATTTACTTTTTCAGAAAAAAGTTTTTTCATTCTAGTAGCTTGATTTTGCCTGCTATTTAAGGTTTTTGTTTTTTCTTAATTTCTAATCTTGTTATTTCCTTTCATCTACTTTCCTTTATTTTTAATTTACTTTTTATTTGTGGTGAAATTTGCACAGCATTCCATTTACCAGGTTAACCATTTTTATATGCAGTTCAGTAGCATGAAGGACATAGACTTACATTACTGTGTGACTGTTGCCACAGTCTGCGTCCAGAATGTTTACATCTCCCCCAGCTGAAACTCTAAACTCCTTGGGCATTAACACTCTGATTCCCCACCCCCAGTCACTGGCAACCAGCATTCTACTCTCTGACTCTATGAGTTTGACTACTTGTCTTGGTTACTTTTCTCTTGTTGAGACAAAATACCCGATGCTCAACATGAAGGAAGGAAACGTTTATTTCTCACAGTTTTTGGAGGTTTTCGTCCATACTCGGCTGTTTCCAAGACAGGGTGGAGTGGCACAGGGGCAGCTGTTCATGGCAGCTGGAAACAGCACGAATGAACAGGGAAAAAGAGAGAAAACACATCTTCTTCCCTCCTTTATATTGTATGCCAGCACTGTCCCTTGGTGGGTGCAGCACTCATACTCCCAGTCCCAGTGCTAGACAACAATCGCAAATACTAGATTCAGCTGCCTCCATGACTGCATGAGGCTTGGGGGGCCACCTAGATACAAACCATAACACTACCGTAGTAGGGGAATAATGCAGCATCTGTCCCTTTATGACTCACTTATTTAGCATAGCATCTGTAGGAAGCAATTTGAGTGACTCCCCTTGAATTCAGAACAATTGCTGCAATTTTGATTATATCAAGATTTATTTCCATATACTGATATGTACAGAGCTGACTGTGGTATTTACTTTTCTCTTCAGTTGGCTCTAAGCATTGCAAGTAAGGCTTGTGGGGAAGTACTCTAAAGCCATCAGATAGTCTCTTGTTTCCTTGCCTAGTGCTCTCTGTAAAAGATATGAGCACAAGGGCTGGGGATTTAGCTCAGTGGCGTAAGTGCCTGCCTGGCTAGCATGAGGTCCTGAGTTCAATCCTCAGGCAAAAAAAAAAAAAAAAAAAGGTATGAGCACAGTGGGATGGCAGAGGCAGTCAGCTTCAAGAATGTCAGCTGGGTAGGAGCCTCAAATCAAGAGGCTATTACTTCTCAGAGCACAAAAGTTTACATATCAAAAACTGAAGCAGCACTCTCCAAAAACAATTCAATTGCTACCTTAATTGAATTGTGCAGATTGATCTTTCTGCATGTATCCCTGCATTTTGCAAAGATGCTTTTCTGCTTACCTGGCTAGCCAGCTCAAGATACTCATGTTGTTCCTGTTGTCCTCATTGGCATTCATCGCACACTACCCTCTTCTTCACAAGGTAATAAATTCTGGGAGAGGCCTTGGATTGGGGCATTTGTCTGTACACCCTCATGGGGATTGAACTTAAGTCCCCTTGGCTGTCTTTAACTTGGACTATATCTTGGTGCCTTTACTCTCGCCGTGGGTTGCATTGAAGGTAGTAGATTGGAATTAACTTGCTGGGATTCCAATAACATCTCAATGGAATTATAAATATAACTTTTTGGATTGTGAGGAGGACTGGGAAAGGGATTACAATACTTAAATTACAATAGTCAATATTTGGGATTACAATAAGCACCTTTAAGGGTTGTCCGTGGCGGTAGCACTGTCTACATTCCTCATGAGGACAGGCCAGGTTTTGTTTATCTGTTTATCTATAATGGACTCTAGGATTGCTTCCATTTTTTGGCTATTTTCAATAATACTGCTGGCAACACAGGTATTCCAGTATCTTCTCAAGTCCCTTCTCTCACTTCTTTGGGCTGTGTATCCAGGTGGTGTAGCTATGTCACTTGATAATTCTCTTTAATATTTTAAGAAATTGCCGTATTTCCCATAGCAGCAGCACCATTTTACATTCCCAACACCAAATGCACAAATGTTCCAATTTCTCCATATACTCCCCAACATTTATTTTCTATGTAATTCTTATTACTGTTAGAATAGCTGTTCTAGTGTGTGTGTGAAGTAAAATCTCATTATAGTAGCCTTAATTTAATTTTAATGTTTATATCTTGATAAAGTTAGAAACTTCAGAAAGCACAGTATTCTCTATCCAATAGTCTGTTACTCCACTTCTAGTGAAGTCCAACTTCACTACAGATTTGCAACAACAATCTGTATATCAAGACAAATTATTGTATATTGGTCCGTTGTAAATCTCCAGTATATTTTAAGGAATACAAAGCTCTCTAAAAAACAAAGTAATTAAGGCAAATCACATTAGGCTCCCTCTTTTGGTGTTAAACAAGAGTTGGCTGGTGGTGCCTTGTCAGAGCTGCTGGTTAAATTTTCAGAAATTTTGTGAGCTGCTTTCATGTCTTATAAATGAAAAATGTCAAACACATAATTAAATTATATTTAAAAACCAAAGCAAATAACTACTTAGAAGTCATCATGTCTCAGTTATTTAACTAGATGTTTCTATTAGCTGTGCTCTTGGGGTTGTTTATACCTGGCTGGTGAAATTCTGTGAGATCTTGTCATCTCCCTGCACCATTTTCAGTAATGTCATACTAGTAGCCTGACATCTGTAGCAACAGGGATATTTACACTAGGCAAATCAGCCCTTGCTATATTGTTTTGTGTCTAGACCAATGAAACTGTGGGGAAAATAATGAAAATTAAGTAATAAAAATTAAATAATAAAATTAATAATGAAAATTAACCTTAAATGTGTGGCATGTCTGCGGCTGTTGTATTGTGAATAACACAAGAAAAAAAACCCTGAGGAAATAATTCTTCCAATGTTCGTAAACTATTATCTAATTCAACAAAAAAGTGGCTCACATCATTGTCAAAAGCGTGAAGTTTTGACAGGTCTTTGTGATTTTGTTTTCATCTTATTAGTTAACATAAATGGAAATATCAACCAGCATTTAGGTTGGAAGCATAATTGTTTGTCAATGCTGAGAACCCAATTCTTTGCTGAATTGGGTATCAATCAAGTATTAATTCATAGCCTGATGATGTGATTCTATTGTTGGTAGAATTTTAAAAATTGGTAATGGATTTTTGTGAGAAATAGCAAGTTATACTGAAGTCAAGGTGTATGGAATCTACAATAACATTATAAACCTAGCATTTGCAGGCTGTTTGCTGCATGTCCTTTATATCCATTAAATATTTAACAAATGTAAGCAGATAAACTTGTATGCGTCTTAATTTTTCTCTTTTGCCTACTGCTGTTAGCTCTTTTGCTCACTCCAGACCTCTCTGGTGGCTGTCAAGTTCTTGTGACTCCAGGAAGGGGTAGGGCCAACTGTAGAAAAGCAGAGCCCTGAACTTTCAAGTAGCTGCCAGAGGAGAGCTGTTTCTCAAACCTTTGCCAATCGCACCCTTAGGGAAATAAATCTTCAAGGATATCTAGGACACATTAGAGGCCTCCGGTTTGGAAGACATGGATTGAAGAGTCCAAAGCTTAGCGTGCAATGGGGTTCTACTAGGAACGAACACCAGAGTTTATCCTCCAAGCGAGACAAGCTGGTCAGGAAGGTTGTTCACAGCATAAGCGTGTGATTTGGACAGGTTAACCTTCCTGGGTCTCTGCAACCCTTGCCTGTGGAGCAATAGCCTTCTCGTTCATGCAGGGAGGAAGGAATACAAACATGAGAAGGACTCTGCTTCCTTCATACATAATGGTCTCTGAATAAATGCAAGCTCACGGTAAAAAAAAAAAAATCACCTTTGTTCTGTGTATTTCAAGGTCCTTCTGTACTTTAGGTTTGAGAGGCACACAGTGGTACACAGATACAACAGTGCTACAGAGGTAGAAAAGGGAACAAAGGAGAGGTGAAGAGAATGAACACCAGATGTGAGAAGAGATGGAACCAGCAGGGCTGGAGTACAGAGCGTCACCTCATGACCCTCTGCACCTTCCAGAGAGGCTGGCCACGAAGGGAAGGCAAGCATCTGTGCACGCTGCAGCTGCTGAGCCCTACTCTGGCTCTTGTGAAGTCCTGAAACCTACCTGGTACAGCTGCCTCCTCAAAGCTCTGAAATATACAAATTATGTTAATGAATAAGTGTTAGTCAGCTTTCTGTCCCAGGCTGTACATAACTTAAAGGAGGACAAGCTCATGGTTTCAGAGGTTTCAGTCCCTGGTCACTGACACCAAGACAAGAAATATGGCAGAAGGGCATGGCAAGGGAAAGCTGCTCAGTTCTTGGGAGCACAGGGCAAGGGAGCAGGCCCCAGATATTCCCAAGGCCACACCCCCCGTGACCCACTTGTCCAGCAAGGTCCCACTTCTTCATAGTCTAGGTGTGAACCAGCGCTCTCATGCTCTACCATCTCACTGAGTCTCTTAATCCAGTTAAATTAACAAGGAAAACTGGCATAATAAATACCGTATCCATGCATACATTGCTATGTAGACCGAAAAGTTTAATAGAGAATAAAATGTGAAAATCCCTTAAAAGTAAAAGCATAAGAAAAATATTTCTAAGAAGTATAATGCTTGGGTGTCCCTTCCGCTTATGGCTCTCTGGGAGATTCCTTTGTCCTGCTGTACAGATTCTCGGGGTGTCTTCAGGAGCCTGAGGGGTCTGGCTGGATGGCTGCTTACTGGGAGAATCAGTGCATGGGACAGAAGAAAGAAGCAGTGAGCCAGAAGCCCCTCCTTCCTCCTAGTTCTGTCCTCACTTTGTGATTGTGCTCCTATTCTTCCTCATCATTCCTCTACCAGTTATTGTGCTTTTTAAGTGGATCCCCAAGACTACTCAGCTGGGTTCCAACCACGAGGAGAAAATGGTTCTTTCCCCTAGGAAATAATAATGAAACATTGGCAATATGGTAGACCCATTTGGTGTGGCAGGGGGCTTCAAAAATAGGTCTAATTCCAGAATCCATCCCTAGTTACTTTCATTTAATTGTTCTGATATTAACTGAGCATATATACATACGAATATATAAATCTGGTGGATTCCAGTTTAAAGCCTGATTGGAGAAATATTACCCCAGAGCAAACAGTACAAAATAAGTAACCAACAATGATAAAAGCAGAGCCTGAGTGACCTTCCTGGGCTATTATCAAGGTGTCAGGAGGGCCGCGTTCCTCTCTGGAGGTTGTGCGGGACACGTAGCCCTGCTCTAAAGCTGCCCACATGCCAGCTCCGGCCCCGGCCTCGGCCCTCCATCATCTCAGCAGGCCTCTTGCACATAATGTCCACTCAACATCAAGGACCTTGTGCCTCCCCTGCAAGTGCTGAGGACACTGTGCTGATGACACAGGGAGTCTTTCTGTGTGAAGTCTTCATGACTTCTCGCCATGAAACCCAATGAACTCAGAAGTTTTAGGAATTAGGACCAAATCTCTTTAGGGGCAGGGCACTGTGCCACATCCCAAAGTACCCTACACCTAATTTTGCACCTCAGTTTCTCTACAGAACCCCTAGTGGCTGGAAGGCCAGGCCTGCAACTTGATTCCTATTGTCCTGGCATAGTCATTAGTAGCAATTCTCTTCTTTTGCAAAATGTCCCCAAATCATCCCCACCTTTTTTGAGTATCAGTTCTTAATCTTAAAATAGTAGTTTCTTGATATCAATATTTAGTTATTGTTCCACTCCTCGGAGGACCTCATGGAATTTTTTTCTTAATTGTGCATTTAAATCAAGTCAGTTGAGATTTTGTCCCAGTTCCTTGGTGTCTTTCTGCATCTTTTTATCTGTGATCAACAACCACCTAATAACAAAATAGATCATTTGTCTGAAAAGTGTCCCCAGACCTGGATTTTGCTAACTGTATCTTTGTGTGGCCTTTTAACAGTCAGGTTTGCATTCCATCTCTGCATTTCCCAGAAATTGATAGTCAGCTTAGAGGCTTATTTTGTTCAGGTTTGAAGTTTTAAACCAATTTTTGAAGCATTAAGCTGATTTCCTAGGATCCTTAAAATGGGAGCAATTTAGGTTCTGTTTGGTGCCATTCTGACTTTTAAGTTTAAGCACTGTGTGTGTCTCAATTCACTGCACTTATTGTTCTCACGGTGTTGAAATCAGCCCATCTTCGGGCAGAGTTTTTTCATGTTGGTTTCTAGGGCTTCTCTGCGCCACCTTAGCCAGCTTTGATCATGTCCTCTTTATCTGTTAGGAAAAAATCCCCAGGCATCATCTGAGACATTTCTACTCCCAGATATGAGCTTAGTTAATCTCTCCAAGGATTTCAGTTTCATTTTAGAGGAGAGTGATGTAGAGACCCACTCTCTGGCCCTGGGCATTCATCCCTGCTGCACTGGCCATTATTCGAGGGTCTTTCCATCAAACAGGACTAGGAAATATGCATACTTAAGGGTAAAGTATGTCCCAAGGTTACGCTGATTTTCAGGCATTCGACTGAATGTGGCTGATCTGCTTGCATCTGCATCTTCTCTCTCCCTTCTGAGAATTCCAGCTGCCAGCCTCAAAGTAATGGTTTCACTGCTTTCTCTCCCGCAATGTATACCAAACACTCTCAGAACAACAACAAAACACTCCTGGTACAATTAGTGTCACTGAAATCAGTTTCAGACTTTTTTCCAAGTTCTTTTCTTTCTGGTGTAAGTTATTAGGCTGTATAGTCAAATAACTGTGTTTTTAGAGTCAGCCAAGAAAACCTGTGTATTAGCTGTTCTGCCAGCTCAGTATGCAAAGAGGTTTATTTATTTCAATTTGACTGTAATTATTAGGGATTGCTTTTTAAAAATTTACATGTAATTATATGATTTCAATACATAATT
Source organism: Hydrochoerus hydrochaeris (assembly GCA_004027455.1). Lineage (NCBI taxonomy): Eukaryota > Metazoa > Chordata > Mammalia > Rodentia > Hydrochaeridae > Hydrochoerus > Hydrochoerus hydrochaeris. Next base: position 33,950 of record PVLA01000467.1, on the reverse strand, counting down.
ATATAATTTATTACTATTTATTATTAATTTTGTATAATTATAACTAATTTCTTATAATTATGTAAAATACTTGCATGGCTGCAGTCATGCTACTAACTGAATGTTCCCTGAGAAGACTTCTCCCTCACCCTGTCTGCTCTGCCCTGACCCTTTCTCCTTCTGGAAGGAGACATATCTCTAACGTTTTGAGTTTTCACTTCCCTTTTTAAAATATAAGCAAATACATTTCTCTGTTGGTCTGTTTAGGCTGCTACCACAGAATGCCTGTGTCAGGTGGCTTAGAAATAGAAATGTGGGGCTGGGGGTTTAGTTCACTGGCATAAGTGCCTACCTTGCAAGCGTGCCGTCCTGAGTTCGATCCCCAGTACCGATAAAAAAAAAAAGAAAAAGAAATGAAAAAAAAATGTACGCTCACAGTTCTAAAGCCCGCAAATCCGGGGCCCAGGTGTTGGCAGAGTCAACACCTGGTGAGGGTCTGATCCTTGATTTAGAGATGATGTCTTCTCACACAGCGGAGGAGATGAGAGGATTCCTTGGGTCATTTCTTTAAGGGTTTTCACCCTATTCATGAAGGTGTCACCCTCAGGACACAAGCAGTTCCCAGGCCCACCTCCAAATTCCACCACATTGAAGGTAAGGTTTCACCAGATAAAGTTGGTGGGGGGAGACAGAACTATTCAGCGTAGAGCGATTCACACACGTGTTCACATCATCCTTTCTTACATTAATAGTAGCGTACTGTGTTCTGTTCTTTACATCGAGTTACACTGGAATTACTCCATAACCATCCTTTCTTAGCTGAATGACCCTCCACCGTGTGGATGTGCTGTTTTATACTCATGCTTGTGTTGTGGACATTGGAATTTTTTTCAAATATTTGATATTTTTAAAAAGCTGATATATATATATATATATATACACATATATATTTATATTTCTGCCTATGAATCTTTCTTAGAAATGAGATTGCTTGGTTAAAAGATTTGTCTTAGCTACTTTTCTCCTTGCAGAGATAAAATACCTGACACCCAGAGTTAAAGGAGGAAAAGCTATTTGACTCACAGTGTAGAGAGGTTTTGGTCCATTGTAGGCTGGCTCCAAGGCATGGTGGCATGGCCGATGGGCATCGTAGAAGAGATGCTTTCTACAGCAAGCGGGCAGGCAAGAACCAGCAAGCAGGGACCTCAGCAACTCCCTTCTGCCCTTTGTGTACTCTGTCCAGGCTACAGGGACTAGGGCAGTGGCAAACCAACCAATGAGCTGATATCGTAATCAGGCACCCTCAATCCCAGCATCACACACTTGAGATCCAGCCACCTTTCAAAAAGCCCCACCTATGACCATATGAAACTATGTGAGACATCACGACCCAAGCCTTAGCACCATTTTTTTTCTTTAAAAAGCATCCAGTTTCCTTCATGGAAATTGTGCTGTTTCTGTTTGCTACTGGGTGATATGGGAGAAAGCCCGTTTTACAGTCTGGACAACAAGAATGGAGTCCATCTTTTAGAAATGTAGCAAACAAGAAGAGGTGCACATCGCGCCAGGAGGCACACGCATCACCACTTTGCTTCAGTTAGGCTGAACTTGAAGTGTTGATTCCCATATTCTTGGCTTGGCTGAGCCACGTAACTGTCCCCATTACTAATTCACTAGGTAGACTTGACATCCATTGACAACTCTTGCTTGAATCCATTATTTTATTAGGGCACCAAAAAGGAAATTTGAAAAAAAAAATCTGTCAGGCACATTAAATTTATTAACTGCCACTTCTCTCTCACTGCCTGTTTGGTTAATGTGAATTTTAATAAACACAGGAAAGTGCGACTAAATGTTTTATTCCCTCCTTTTTTCGCAATTATTTACAGTACTACAAGGGAGAATAGTACTTAGAGAAGGCAATCTGAGTGTTAGGAGTGTGTCAGTGTTAAATACTACTGAGTTGTATTTTTCTAAGCCTTTATAGTGGAAAGAAACATTTAAAGAAAAAATTTGACTTCACCCTGATATTTTCAATTCAAATTTAAGACCAGCGGGTGTTACTTCACTTCACTGATTAAACGTTTTTATTTCTCCCCCTCCCTCCCTCCCTCCCTCCCTCCCTTCCTTCCTTCCTTCCTTCCTTCCTTCCTTCCTTCCTTCCTTCCTTCCTTCCTACCTTCCTTCCTAGCATTGGACACTAAACTCATGATCTTCACACTGAGCTACATCTTCAGTCCTTCATAAGTTTTAACAATTTTTTAGACAAGATTTCACTAGTTCATAAAATTGCCCAGGCTGGGTTCAAACTTATGATCCCCATGCCTCAGCCCCCCAGAGTGCTGGGATTACAGGTGTGCGCTGTCACCCCTGGATTATGATTTCTTTTCTATTAGACTGAAAGTCTTGGCTTCTAACAGCTAGTTAAGCAAAAGATACCAAGAGCAGAATAGTTAGTCATTTGCTTTATCTTATGTTTATGACACTATCGAAATTTCCATGCCCACAGTAATGCCCCTCTAATTTTCTCAGCTATGTTTGTCCTTACTCTATACTCAGTCAGGAGTATGCAACCTGCAAACTGCGCTCCAGAGTGGATTGAGCCAATGCTTTTCTTCAGGTGTTAATGTATCTCCTTTTGTTTTAAAACTTTGAGGAGTCTTTCCCTGTTTATTTATTATTTACGTATTGCAGGGCTGGGAACTGAACCCGGAACTGTATGTTGAGCCCCATACCCAGTCTTTTTTATTTTTAATTTGAACCAGGTTCTCCCTACACCTCCACCTTTGAATCCCCTTTGCTTCAGCTAAATAGCTGGGATTGCAGGCCTGTGCCACTGCACCCAGCTCTAATTTTGATTTTTAATTATACACAAACATATAGATGCTCCCAATGTTAAAACTGGATGAAATTACACTCAGAGAACCCTTGCAGCATCTTGCCCCTCCACCCTATTCCATTGCTTTGCAAAAGTCATCTAGTTCACTAGATTTTACTTGTTTTCCTATGGTTTCATTTTCATAATATAATGACATACATCCCACTTTTCATATATTTCCCATTGCTCTTTTGAGGAGAGTGAATCCTAGGAGCTGCATCAGTGCATTGGAATAAAATTCATATATGGAATTTTCCTCTGTCAATTCCTCCTCCCTGAGCTTTGCACTTTCACCAGAAATGTACGAAATTGCCTGCCTCTCAGTATTGTCAACAGAGCCCGCAATCAAATGTTCAGATATTTTTTAATTAGATAAGTGGCAATTTTCATTAGTAATTTTCATTAAAAATGAAGTAGAGCATTTTTCGTTTGATTAAGGGCCATTTGCATTCCTTTTTTTCTGTGAATGCTCTGTTTATACCTTTTGCTTGATTTTTAAAATGTGTTTTATGCTTGAATTCTTTTATGATATAAGCATTCTCTCTATATTAGAGTTATAATATTTTTCACATTCATCCATGTAAAACATGTACCGTTTTGTTCATTGTTGCAAAGTAGCTTTCAACATGCCAAAACTTGCTTATTCACTGATTGATGGAGATGTGAGTTCTTATAGTTGAGGACTATTATAAATAACACTAAATGTAAGTATGTGTGTTCACTTCTTTTGGATAAATACCTTGGAGCAGAGTTGCTGGGTCTGCAATCAGCGTGTGTTTGGCTGTGTAAGAGTCTGCCACACAGCTTCCAAAACAGCTGCGTGATTTTGCACTCTCATTAGTAAGGCAATGGCTTATGAGTGTTAAAGGAATTAATACAGAAATATTTTTAAAGTATAAGCTTTCATTTCCACTACAGTATACTTACCCATCCACCTATCCGTCCATCTATATATGCTGCGTAAAGCAAAGCCCCTCGCGATCCTCAGCATTTTTTAAGACTGCAAAGAGGTCTCAAGAGAAAAATATGGAAATGTCACTGCTATAGAGAACGTTTAGGAATGGAATGTCTGTGTTCTAGCTTCCAACAGGGGGACCCCGACTGTTGCAGGCAACTGAGTTAGTTAGAAATATTATAGGTAGTGAGACAGGGTTAGGTCCTCAAAGCAGCTAGTGCATAAGCCCAGATAACTTTGCGACTGTGGGGAAGACAGGATCAAACAAATGCATCCATATCCTAAGGACTGATATTCTAAATAGTTCCCTATCACCCTGAGGAAGCCAGGAGTCACCATCCCAACCCCCTAGGGAAGAGTCTCTGCTCTCTTAGAATGCTCACTTTCTTTGTGACTGGCTTCCCCATTTATCCCTAATGTAATCAATTTTACCTAAGCCATTAATCTTATTGGCTAACCATAGTTCTGTCCCACCTTATGCCCATCTGCCTTGTGAGTTCCCAGTTTTCTCACCATGAACCCACCCCACCCCATGGTTTTACTCTATAAAAGTCCCTGGAAAAAACAGAGTCCTTGGCATTCCGCTCGGGACCCCTTCTGTCTCTCTCAGACAGAAGTTTTCTTTCTCTCAGTAAATATATTCTACTCTTAACCTCTGTTGTTCCTAAAATTCATTCTTCAGTTTTAGAGAACATGAACTCGTGGACATAGTAGTTTGGGAATTTCATTCCCCTATAACATTTGGAGGTCATCCACTGAGATCACTGGATGGGTGGGAGTTTACTTTTGTTTCGTAGACTCTGAACTGGGACTCCTTAAGGTAATGAATTTTTATGCTTCAAATTTTGCTTTCTCTTTGCCTGTTTGTTTATAACTACTTCTGATAATTTGCCCATTGTTATGATATTTCTTTAATGGTATATTATTATTATTATTTTGTTCTTGTACAAGTTAAATTTAAATTAGTTGCTAAAGTTACTGGTACTTCTTGCTTGACTGTATTTAGACAATAGCACTAGAGAATATATTAGAATACCTCTGACAGGCTTCTATAAAACTTCTGTAAACTTCTATAAAATGGTTCTCTTAAATGGAAATCTAACTCAGACTTAAAAATATACATGCCCACAATGAAAACCAGGACTCCTTCCACCATTTAAGCAGCACTAGGAGGATGGCCAATCTTCAAGACTTGGAGGACAGGTTTCACCGAGACAGACTGGCTCTGATCCTCTATACTCTAGAGGAAATGTCAGGCCTGTGGCTGCTTCCTATGATTTTACTTCTGCTCATGTCCCACTTTGTAATTTCCTTATAGAGGCATGTGAAATTAGGAAAAATAGATCATTCCAACCTTTTCCTTCTTAGTTAAGCCCATAGAAAATGAGTGTTTGCCAATGCCAAAGACGGAGAAGTCATCTTAGATGAGGGACACCTACCCCATCTCTGGGTCAGATGAGACGTTGGTTGGAATTGTGCCCGTCCAGGAGAACACGCATGAGAGCCACGTCCCAGCTCAGTGTTCTCCTTTGGAGATTAAACCCGAGACACATTGGGGAGAACCAGTTTCTATGCGATAGTGGAAGAAGCTATCCTCAAAAGCAACACACACGTGGGACCTAAACTCATTAGAATAAGGAGGCTCTCCAGTCTCTCAAGTTGTGGACTTTAAAACCTTTATTGTAAATTCATGGAGCAGTAGGTAATGATCTTTCTCAGGCTTTTAACTATCCCTTATATAATTTTGACCAACAGTGGTTACTCTGCCAGCTAATTAATCACTCTTATAGCAGCTGCCACCCTCAAAAGCAGAGGACAGGTTTCCCCAGCATCTGTTTGGTGAATCCCCATTGAAGCCAGTGGCCAATGGAGTCAGTGGAATGTGGACCAGACAGACAGCTAGATTCCTTTCTGGAGACTGATCTCTGGTTATCTGAGCCAATAGAAACTGAGAACTGAAGGTTCCTGGCCAGGGTAACTCTCTGGTGGACACCCAAAAGTTCCTCAGTGGAAATTTGCTCATGATCACTAAAAATCTCCGCTTTTCTATCATCCTTATTTCTAAACTTTTCAGTGTATATTCAGATCACTTAGACTCGCTCCCAATCCCCTCTTCAGAGATAAGACTGAGGTAGCTTACCACAGTTGTTTACACTTCACAGCAGCTAGTAGGAAAAGATTTACATTTGTGCTTTACATATGTTAATTAAGAGTAAATAGGCTTTTCTTTTCTGTGTGCCTAGAAGTCTGATGTGCCTTTTTCTAGTGTAAAATGTGACTGCTAGATGATAATTTATAAGTTTAACCTGTGAGCGTCAGCAATATAGAAATTTAAATAAAACATAGCCATGTCCCTCCACTAGAAAAGATTGCCTGGGTTAATTAGAGAACAAAGTGCCTTGGAGAATTTGCCAGAGGCCCCAGGGCAAAGATCCTCAGGTTTATTTGGTTGTCTCTATTTCCAAGGAAATCTCCTAGAACAGAAATGCTTTAGTCCATCTTTTTTATGAAGAACAAAAGTAATAGTTCATTACAAAGTTATGCTTCCTTCTTTACGCATTCGTTATGGAAACAGAGTTCATGAGCTATCCAGGAAGACAGGATTACATGTCAGGCTGAGGGGGGATAGGCTGAGCCAATCAATCTTCCATTTTCCCCAGGTGGCATCCACCTGCCCTGGAGCAGTGTTGACCCAGGGATGCCTAGGGAATATTTATCAAATAGGAATAAAAGAGACACCTTTATTTCCTTTTTTAAAATAATTAGGTAGCTCAATATCATTCATAGCTCAGTGAAAGGCCCTGAGTTCAATGCCCAAGTACAACAAAGATTTCATACTTATGCCTTGCTTTTACATTACAGACACAGGCAACACAATGCCAAAGCCCCTTACTCCTTTGGAATGCATTTAAATTTTTAAAAATTATTTCGAAGGTAGTAAAATACAGCAGAACAAGATGGAACAAAGCCAATTGAGACAGTGTAGTGAAATTGGTACAGGACTTCACAGCAGGTTACCAGGATAACAGTAATAGTACCATAGTATATCTCATTATCTTCGCAATAGTTGTTCTTTCAATCAGGTATAGCAAAATCAAAGGAAATACAGAACATTATAGAACTTATCACAACAGAATATTGAATAGAGCATTACTGTTAATCAGAACAAAGCAAAACAGTGGTAAAAAATATTTGCCTTCAAAGAGATGGTAAAAGGAAATCCCCCTTATTTGCTATATTGCATATGGTCACCCTCCCAAGAGATGCCCAGATCTCTGGCTTCCACTTACTAGGGGGAGCAGTGGAGAGACGGAATATTTGATTCTCAGCCCATGCACTGGTAGGCTCACAGCCACTTACCAGGGAAGTGAACTGGTTGCTTGGTTTCCCAGTGCCCTAAGTTCCAACATGGCTTGGATCTCAGGACATGCTGGTGGTTCTTGCCCTGGGGCAGCCGCAGCTTCCCAGGCCACAGCCATTTACCAGGGCAGTGAGCTGGTTGCTTCTGGAATACATTCTTAAGCACTGGAAGGTGTTTGACCCTTCCATGTTGAAAAAGAGCCAATTGGTATTTCTCTGCAGAAGTGCATGGCCTACCTACCCCCTAGAGCCAAAATGGAATACAGAGGGAAATATTAATTATGATTTTTTACAACTAAAATCATACTGTAAGAAAGAGGAAAAATGGTTAGAACTACATTATCTTAAAATTTTCTTTGCACTAAAAGATAATTCTTGTCTATGCTCCAGGTATAATTATAATCCTTATGATACCACTCCCATTCATAGGTCTCTTTCTCTCAGTGAGTTAAAGCAAATTAAGCTAGAACTAGAAAATTTTCGGATGACCCTGATAAATACACTGATATCTTTAGAAGATTTTCTCAGACCTATGAGCTAGGCTGGAAAGATGTAATGTTACTCTTAAATCAAACATTGACTTCTAGTGAGAGAGAGAGACAGCGTCACACGCTGCTATTGCCTTTGGAGATGAATAACATACTGCTAATTTTAGAAGGCCAGAAGATACACAGCCAGGGAAACCACCAGTTCCCACTGGGGCACAAGCAGTTCCTACCCAAGACCCCAAGTGGCCTGCCAACAATACAGGGGATTAGGAAAGGAGACATTTTCAAGTGTGTATTCTTGAGGGTCTAAGAAGGACAAAAACCAAGCCTTCTAGATATTTTAAATTGCCAGCTATTTCTCAGTAAAAAGGTGAAAACCCTTCTGACTTCTTAGATCATTTGTTAGAGGCAATAATAAAACATATGTCCACAGATCCTGATTCGACAGAGGGACAGATTTTGCTTAAAGACATGTTTATTACTCAGTCAACTCCAGACATTAGAAAAAAGCTATAAAAGATAGTCTTTGCTCCAGATAGTTCACTTATACTTTAGTGAAATTTGCCTCCTCAGTATTTTATAAATGTGATGAGGAGAAACCAAAGAGACTAAGAACAGGAGCTGCTTTTGCTGCAGCCTGAAGAGAAACAGACCCTAAGTCTGATTCTTGGGGCTCCAAGAAAACACTTACCTGCTATGGCTGCCACAAGCCAGGTCACCTTAGGAGGGGCGGCACTCAGAAGCCCCCCGGGCCATGCCTGACTGCAGGTGACCACTGGAGGTTGGTCTGCCCTCTGAGGCCAAGGCTCCAGGGTTCAGACCCATCCTATCAGTTGGTCCAGCAGCACTGAAGGGCCCCGGGGCACTCGCTGCCCTCTCCCTCTGGCCGGACTGTCATCTCCACAGAGGAGCCCCGGGTAATCAGGACTATAGAGAGAGAGGAAAAAAAAAAAAAACCCAGCCTATTGCTGGATACTGGCGCCAGCCTCTCGGTCCTTCTTTTCAGTCCTGGTCTTCCTTCTAGTCACCTAAGTGAAAGGAGTCACTGGCGAGGAAGTAATTCACTACTTTTCACAACCCTTAGGCTGTAACTGGGATGGTTTCCTTTTTACACATTCCTTTTTGATGACGCCTGAAAGTCCAGTTCCCCTCGTAGGAAGAGATATTCTATCATGTCTAAATACTGTGATATATATGCACCCAGGTCAGGTACACTGCCTTCCCCCCATGGAGACAGAAATAGATCCTGATGTCTGGGCAACTAAAGGTAGAATTGGTAGGGCAATAGAAGCTGGGCTAGGACAGATACACCTCAGAGAGTCTACTATTTTTCCTCATTAGAGACAATATCCTTTAAGACCTCAAGTTAAGAGAGGATTAATACCTATATTTGATAATCTGAGGACACAAGACTTACTTGAGCCCTGGAATAGCCCATGCAATACTTCAGTCGTAGGAATTCAGAAACCCAATGGGGAATGGAGTTTGGTACAGGACGTTAGACTGATAAATGAGGCAGTAGTGCCCATTTACCCAGTGGTACCCAATCCATACACTCTGCTTTCTCAGATCCCAGAAGATGCCAGTTGGCTTTCAGTGTTAGATTTAAAAGATGCCTTCTTTTGTATTCCTTTACATGCAGATTCTCAGTTTCTTTTTGCTTTTGAAAATCCACAGGACCAAACATCTCAGTTGATGTGGACTGTGCTCCCCCAAGGGTTCAGAGATAGTCCACATCTTCTTGGACAAGTGGTTTCCCATGACTTGGCATGTTTTGAGTTTTTTCAGGTCACAATCTTGCAATATGTAGATGACACACTGTTATGTGCCCCCTTGGAAGTGCTCGGAAGCTGCCGTCTGCAGGGCCCAGCTTCCCACACCCTTCTGCCAGAGCTGGGTCGGCCTGCTGGGCACCGCCTGGCCAGGCCCTCACAGGCCTGGCCCAGCCTCGCCCGCCCTGTCCTGCCGGGGACCTGGGTGGGCACAGTGGGCTCTGAGCTCCTGGCTCAGCTCCAGGGTGGTTCACTGACCCCTGGGCCTTAGTTGGTCCTGCAAGTGAAGTGACAGTGGGATGTAAACGTGGGACATTGTTTACCCTGGACAGCTTTAAAATTTCATTTGCTTAGAACAATGCTACCTATATTAGCAATTAACTGGGAACCAACAGGTAGCAAATACAGCGTATGTAAAATTTCCATGACTTTTACAAGCTTCAATCCGAGCCTGCTGCGGGGCGCCTGGCCATGCGCCCTCTGCTGGGCACTTGAGCGCATTTCTTGGAGAAGGCTCCGACCGCAGGTCCCAGAACCTGGGCCGCAATCTTTGCGGCCACCGCTAGAGAGCGAGTGACCCGCTCCAGAGTTCGGCATCAACTCAAAACACCCCTGCTGCCTGCCCTGCAGCAGGCCGAAGCCTAGCAAAGGCTGAGCGGACGAACGAGAACCTCCCCTGTGCACACGCAGGTGTTCTCGGTCTACCCAGTCTGTTTCATCGGGTCCCGCTTTTCATCAAAGAATCCTAAAGCAACCCCCAGACACTGTATCTTCTGCTGTAAATAATTCAATGTGTCTTTCTTCCAGAAATCACTTCTCAAGTACTTCGTGGTGACCACAGCCCCATCACCACCGCACCTTAGGAAATTACTGCCAGCTCTCTAATATCATCCACCGCCCACTGCAGCCTTTGTAGCAGCTAGATTATCTCAGGGACGCCTCTTGGTAGCTGGTGGGTCCGAACAAAATCCACAGATTCGTGCCGCAGGTCGTCCTACCAGGCCTTCCCCCTTTCCTCATGGCTGGTGGTCTGCATATCGGTGAGTTTTGTTTCTGTTTTCACTTTTGGGGTGGCATGTTTGTTGCAGAACTGGGATACGCATCTTGTTCCGGGGCATCCTGGGTGTGGTCCAGCTGCTCTAGTGACCTCTAGAGATTAGGGTGGGGTTTCTGATGCCGCCTATCAGAGGCAGGAACACTGATCAGGTCTCTCCCCACCCGTGATGTTGGACTGTGAAATCAGGTTCTTCACAGTGAAGTTCTCTGGCTACCTTTCACACTGAGGTGTGAGCGGCCACCTTCCCCTGCCAACTACGAAGAAGCAGGGCTCTAATTCTGTCATCTTGGCAGCATTTGTAGCTGGAATTTGTCTATTGAGAAGAACAATTTGCCTGACAAGGGATAGGGCTTTTATTGTGAGGGTAGGAGCGATGCTTGTATGTTTTTTCTTGATCAGTTTTTAAAATACAAGTTTGTGTATGAGTAATTTTAAAGCTTTTTCCCCATTGGCTCCCCAGGCAGTAGGAGCCTCCCCAGGTTGTCCCCTGAAACCTCAGGACAGGACTCTACTGTCCCCTGGGACACCCTCACCACCAATGGTGAATGAGGCCAGCTCAGCTTCTCGAAAGTCCTGCCCAGAAATGAAATCAGCCCTTTCTGCAGGAAGCAGCCATGGGTGCATGAGGTGTGACGAGGGAGGATGGTGAGTGTGGGAGGTCAAATCCTGCACCCGGATGCTCAGAGCTTAACCAACTCTCACTGTTCTGTGTTCAACCTCACTGCTGCTGCACCCGAGACGGTTTTGAGAACTATGCATGGTCTCTAAACGCCCAAGCAGGACAGAGCTTTGTGCTAGGCTGAGGGAGCAGAAGGAAGGTAGGACATGAGTCACAGCTGCCGTGTTCTAGGACGCGCAGATGCCATGGTGCGCCACCTCACCGTCCACCCTCCAGCATATTCACTGTCCACCCTCCAGCGTATTGTGTACAGGGACACTACTGACCCTAGCTCAAGGAGTGCCATCTGGCATGCAGTCTGTGCCCCTGGAGTTGTGTCCTGGGAAACAAGTGCAGTAGCCTTTGATGTTTTGCAAAGCAGTTGCCTGACCTAGGCCTCCTCTGTCCCCACATCACACTCAGGACAGATGTCACCAGTCAGTCTCAAAGCTCTCTCCCAAGAGCCCTCAGGTGTCTTGTGTCCTTAAAAGGAATGCTATGATCTTTGAAAAGTGGTGAAGTGGCATCAAAATAAATCTTGGGTTTGTTTGTTTGTTTGTTTTTTGTTATTTTTCCCACCTCTCAGATCCCAGGCTATATCCTGGCCGTTAGGTCTGCTTTCCCTGGAAACCCAGCGTCTGGGAGGGAGGGTCCCGCTCAGGGCAAGCAGCTCCTGAGAAACTCCCTGACAGGTGCTTCAGGGCCAAAGGCAGTTCGCCGCTCCAAGCCAGCCAAGTGTCCCTCTAGTGGCAAATGGAAGAACTGCATGAGACTCCAACTTTCACACCAAAGGGAGAAAGCTCCCAAAGCAGGTTCCCCAGTGACTGTGGGCCTGAGGGTAGAAGAACCGGATTCAGGGAGTAGCAGAGAGCCCCTGATACAAACTCTTAAAATCACACATCTTTTGAATGTTACGTGATGTCAAATCTCAGTTTTTGTATCAATATAAAGTGATCAATTTAAAAAAAAAAATCTGAGTAAAACGGATGTCCCAGGACAGTGGTGGGAAACTGAAGGTGCTTGTACCTCTGCAGGCTGTTTGTGTGGCTGGAGGCTCTAAAAGATTCGCCATCGCTGTCCTAGGAGATGGCGTGCTTTCTGAAGTCCAAAATCTTCGCTAACGCCTAAGACTGCACACCAAGGGGATGGACAGAGAGCTTCCTCGGGAGAGGACAGTGAACAGAGGAGCAGGTGTGTACCCAACCTGCCTGGCAGGATTTCACGGTACTGTGCTTTCCCCCGGGGGCCTTGTCTGTCTTAGCTGTTGACTCCAAATGCCTATTTTGATCCTGCCTTTTCTGTGCATGCAAGATTCAGGAGACTCTCTTTCCAATAAAATGGGTTATAGAATAGGATGAAAATCAAACATGGTTTCTTTTGGGTGTGTGCTTTGCATATGATTGGATTTAAAAAATATTTATTTATTTTTACTGGGAATTGAACTCATGACCTCGCACTTGCCAGGCTGAGCTATATCCTCAGCCATATGCTTGGATCTTTAAAAAGGCATCTGTACACTCTACTTTCTCCGGTCTCCTAGAGTCACATTCCCGCTAGGGAACACGTAAACATTTAAGCCTGTGCATGACCTTCAGTGACAAAATTATCTTAGTATAAGCAGAAAGTGGCAGTAGAGCAAGGTCATGCTGCAGTTGTCATTTAAGAAGTGTCTCACAACTGTTTTACACACACAAATTAAACAAAAGGGTCACCTTAAACTTGCAAAATCCCAAAGTGAATTTAGAGCCATAGAGAATGGGCTTCAAGGGGCTTTCGTTAACCTCTTCCTGGCCATCAGTGAAGCTTCTTCCCGTTCCTTGGCTTCCAGAGGCTGGATTCACCTGCTTCTTGCCACTTGCCAGCACGTTAGAGGCAACACTGTGCACAAGGGTAGCTGCTCCCTGATAGAGCCCCTTGGCTTGGGCTCAGGCACTGGCTGGTCCCAGGCGGGTGGGCTAGGCCCTGACCTCCACCCTACCCACTGCCTGCACATGTCCGCCCCATGCACCGACACTTTCCCAGGCTTATCCTAGTTCTGCTCCAACTGCATTTGCTTGGCATGGGAGTCGGCTTCAAGCTCAGCTTGTGCTTCGGTCACCCAAAGGAGCTCCCCACCCGCATGTTCGCTATGATTTTACACAAAGTTCTTTCATTTTTACTTTTATTTTTTGTGGTCCTGGGGATCAAACTCACAACCTTGCACTTGCCAGGCAGGAGCTTTTGCCACTGAGCTAAATCCCCGGCCCTTTTCAATATCTTTTTTTTTCCCACAGCTTTCTTTTAAATCATGATGTTCATTAACAAATAACAACACTTTTCCTAAAATCCAGGGCACTTATGGGAAAGTTCTGTATGTGGCTATTCCCAGATATCCATAATTATCCTCACCCATCCCCCATGGTGGTAGATAGGCATCCCAGATGTCCTCCTGGGCAGTATGTCCCACTGGTGTCGTGCGACACCATCCAAAGCTCTGCTGCACTCCTATCCCATATGTGCTACTACAAGGGATTGCAGTATAATCCCTAGTGTGCTAGTGTTTGGGGGAACCCCATACTAATGGTCCAGAACATTCTCATTAAGGAGGTGTGCCACTGATATGACAGGAAGGAGGCCTTGATAGAAGGAGAGCAGCAGCTGTGTCCACAGGTGGTGGCAGGTCCCTCTGGTGAGCCTGGTCTTCCTCTGAAGGGGTGAGAGAGATAGATCCCATTGTGCGCTCAGGCTGCCTGTGCTAAGCAACTTCATGGGGTTAAGAAGATTGAACACACACAGTTACAACCGCATAACAGCATCCAAAGACAGTGATTTGATAAGATTAACGACCATCTTTAAAATCATAGCAGGAAGAAAATCTCTAGCATTGTGTTTAATTGTAAGGAAAAATACTGTGAATATCTTTGTTTACAATGTTAATGTGAAATTACCCGAACATTGAATATACAGTTTGATAAATTTTATTTGCACCCATAATATTGCAGCAAACTTTTATGCTTTTTATTGTGTCACTTTCCCTTTAATTATTTATTGTTTTGTGACGTCGTTTTAATTAATCTTTTTGCTTGCTTGATATATTGTGAGTTTAGGTACTGAGGAGCCATCAGTGCAATATGAACATTTCTGATCTAAGTTACCACACTTAAAACAGGTGGACTACTCCTATACTAATCTACAATCTTCTTTAAATACATTCTGCTCTACATCTTCTCTTGTGACTCTCTCTATGTATTCTTTGCAATGACTTTATCAATGCCTTACTACTTCATGCGAGCAATGTGGCACATAATTTCACTGACTTTGAGATCTGCCCAGGGAATTTGTGGAGCACACCTCTGGGTATCTGAGTCAGTCACAAAGATGTGGCACTGAAGTCTGTGTCTGATGTTTCTGGCCACCATGGACTAAACATCTTTGATTAATCATGCCCTTCTGTTACTGACCCAGAAGACCAGGGACTGAATCCACTGAAACCATGAGCCACACGAAACATCTTTTCTTTAATTTGTGAGTGGCTGTTATTATTTCTCAGCCGAAGTCCTCTGATCCAGCACAGATCCTTTCTTTACAAACACTTGAGTGCTGGGAAGTACTCGATAAAAGGTCATGGAATTTTGTTCTAAGCCTAAAGTATCTGGCCATTGCAAATGGTTTCATTTCCTCAATAATTCTAGGTCTGACTCTAGAGACTAATGAACTGATCAAATGACTTGTGCATCCTTGGTCATTATAAATTAGATTGAATTGGTTCCTAGCCAAACATTTGCACATTTTCTTTGTATATTTAGCTTAACTTATGTGTCAGACTCATAAACTATTGACAAAAACGACTGGCCCTTCCTCACGTGTTGCAAGGGGTAAATAAAAAGACTTGTTGAGATTTTGTTTAAAGTATCCCAGTACTGGATTGGGGATATAGCTCAGTGGTGGGGCACTTGCCTAGCACCATGAGGTCCTGGATTCAATCTCCAGTATTGAAAGAAGAAGCCCACAAGTACTCAAAAGAAGCAACCTAGTCTATCAGCACCTGTGTCACTGTGATCCCACAGGCTTACTGTGGCACATGCTCACACATGGCTTCTCACTTCTACCTCCTCCTCAAAGTTTTCCCCAGAACATTTTTAAAACCTGGAACATGAATTCTGAGGGCGGGATGATTCTCTGAGAATTGGGCCCTTGTCATGTGTGGCTGTGAGGTTCATCATTCTTCCCTATCACGTGCCTACCGTCAGAACCAGGCAGGCTGCTGGTTCACAGACTAGAACCACCTCGTCTAATGAAGTCTGCTTCTTCCAGTTCATTTTAAATTGGCTGGACTAAGAGACTCTGGGCTGGTGTGGTGGTATATGCTAACTCCAGAGGATTGCTACAAGTTCGAGTTCAGCTTGAACTACATGGGAGATTCTGTGTTTAAGAAAGAAACAGAGAGAGACAGAGACAGAGAAAGAGAAAGAAAGACAGGATAAGATGATTTGGGGGAGACATGGTTGGATCATTTTTCTCTACCACACCCTTCTGCCATGTTCTTGCCTTGGAGCTGTCTAACCATGGACTGAAACCCCTAAAACTATGAGCCCAAACAAACTCCTTCTTTAATTTATTTTCATCAAGTGTTTTGTCTCAGCAATGAGAAAGCTGTCTGTTATACATCTTTCAAAACTATTGACTGTTATTTTGTCTCAGAAATTCTTCTTCCATGTATTATATATTTGTCATGAATGCCCTTCAAATATTTATCCATGATGAATAAAACCTTCTAAAATTTGAACAAGTATTTTTTTTTTTGTTGTTTTTCAGGTCTTGAGTCACCATCTAAATATAATGCTTGAGTTCATCATTTGTCAAAAATTAAATATCTTTTAGGTGCTGGAGAGTTAGACCAAGGTGAAGCAGCCCAACTCTATCAAGAAGACTCTATCTCAGCATCACTGCAGCCCTGTGATGGGAGGGGAGGTCCCCTAAGTACTAACTCTACTCTGCAAACATAGCTATGGGGAACACCCTTACCTCCTGAACCCCAGGGTGAAAGACAGTGTCACCCCCAAGGCAATGGCCACCAGCAGAATCACTGCACCAGCCATGTCCGAAGTCATTGTCATGACAATTTCACCTGTCCCTTCAAGCACTTCAAAACAGCTTTGTTGCTGGATCACATCCTGAAGAATTTGAAGGAAACTCGTTTGAGTCACATGGCTGAACAGGAGGCAGTGCCAGAGGAGCTAAAAAGACAGAGGAGCAGAAAATGCAGCTAGAGCAACAGGAAAGCACTCCTGTTCAGCGGAGAGTTGCCATCAGGGTCTCCATGGCACACTTCATTTCAGATGCATTGATGTCACCACCTCCTACGTCATTGTCCAAGGCAGAGCTGTTCCCACAGGAGCAGAGGACCCTGGCCAGACTCAGGGAGCCCCAAGAACAAGCAAAGATTTAGACTAGAGGCAGAGTAGATCCTGGCAGGCCAGGCACCTAGTGGGGATCATGGAGCGCGACCACTTCCCTCTGGGACACTGTGGACAGATGGCTGTGCCAGCCGGTGGTTCAGAGCAGTTAGTGTTTGTTCCCTGAGCAGCGGGTGAGAAGGCTGCACTGATGTCAAAGCAGAATGATCAGAAAGCAAAAGGACCCCCAATCTGTGTCCTACAGGTCCTGGAAAATGTTGATACTTGACAGTTAGTGACATCAGAGCCAGAACTATCTGGAGAGTAGGGATGCGCACACTCTGGAAAATCATGTGTAGAATTTTAACCCTGCCCTGCAAGAGAGCCTTTCTCAGTCCTGGTATTTCCTTCTCTGGAAAATTCTCTAGGCTGAACCCTGGAACTGTTTGGTGGGCTGTCAAGAGTGATAGCCCAGCTGCTGCCACAGATGGTGACAGAGTCACAGTCCAAGTCTGGCCAGGGCACTGTCTTCTTTCACCTGGCTGAGCACAAGGAAGGGCTTCTCAGGTTCAGCATGCAGGGCAACATGAACACCTACTTGGTACTGTCAGTGGAACAGAGGGCCAGCTACTGGGTGACCTTAGCCCGGAACTGGGGTCAGGAGAGAGTGGGAGAGAAGCCGACAGAGGGCAAGAGACGAGAGACTGAAGCTGAGTGTGGGGTAGCAGCAGCCAGCGGCAAAGGCAGAGAACAAGAGCCCAGGCAGAGTAGGCCGAGCTGTGGGACCCAGTCAGGGACTGAAGCACAAATCAAGATTCCAACAGGAGGCTGGGTCAAGTCAGGTCCTGTAGTAGACAGCATGACTGAGAAGGCTGGGACAGGGACCCAGACCAAGAAACCAACGCTCTGACTGCAAGGCCCACAGCCAAAGTGAAAAGACCACTGAGACACTGATGTGGCACTACCCCTGCTCAGGCCTAGCGGTCAAAGTGCCCAGGTGTGGCCATAACAAGAGAGTCAGCCATTAGCTAGATAGCACAAACTGGGGGACTGGCCTCTGAACCCAGGGAGGAAACTGCCAAAAGACATTGACCTGCATTCCCCTTCCACGTTCCCAACCTACCCATGGTCACAACCCTGGGACCAGCACATCATACGTTGGTGTGCCCAGACTCCATCTGGCTGACACAATCGCCCCATTTACATACGTTTATAGTGCAGCTTTGAACGCCACCCACTTGGGTTTCAGCCAGCAGGTTTCTTTGGAGGAGGATTATATAATTTCAAAAACACGGCCATCTGCCACCAGGGCAGAGCCTCATAGTTGATGAGAAGAAGCTACACCAGCCACAGGCCTAGATCACTCTGTAATTCTAGTAAAGCACACACACATTAACACTCTCTGCCTGGGCCCCCTGAATGTTTCCCAAGCCTGCTACCCTTTCAACTTTGCTCATTATCCCTGAAGTGCTTGCTAAATCGTCTACTTTCTCATTCTTCTTCCCTTGCAGATTTTTTTGGGGAGGATCCAAGAGCGAGAACCATCGCACAACTCAGATCATCCAGCACCCGAGGCTGACCTCAAATGCCAGTAACAACGTTGGTCTAATTTATTTGAAAAGAGTTCTTGCCCGCCAGGATGAGCTTGAACTTCCAACCCTCCTGCCTCAGTCTCCTAGAGGGCCGGGATGGCAGGCACGAATAGTGACCTCAAGCTGGCGAAGGTCATTTTACAAAGTGAAGTTAATAAAACATCCTGATCAAAGAAGAAGAGATTTTGAAATAATTGGAATAACTTTATAGAATATTCTGGGCTTCAAAGACTACCATAAATTTGGACATCCCGGTTTCTTATAAAATTTCACACTCCTGCTTTCTGCGGTGGAGGCGTGGCTATCTGGAAACCGGGCGGGGCCATTCCGCACCTGGGCGGGGCCTGTCAGAGGTGTGATCAGTGGGCGTGTCCTAACGGAGAGGGCGTGGCCACAGTTCTGCCCTGTCGGGGCCAAGAGTCTCATTGGAAGCCTGAGCCCCGGGGGATGCCGGTTGGGGCGTGTCCACGTGGAGTGACGGAGGGGCGTGGCCGCCAGCTTTGGCGTTGCGGCGGGTGGGCGGTGCAGGCGCGCTGGGCGGTGCGCGGGTTTCAGTGAGCTGGGCGTGGCCATGCCCCTCAGGTCTTCCGTGCGCTTCGCTGGGCGCGTTATCTGTGCGCGGGCGGCGGGAACGCGGCGCGGGCGAGCCTGTCGAGCCTGGCGGGGCCCGGACGGAGGACGCGGCGCTCGGCCCGCGCTCCCGGGACAGCTGGCTGAGGGCACACGTGTGTGATTGGTTCTCAGTAACTTCACGGCCACACGGGTTCTGGCCCAAAGCGAGGGCCGCCGGGTGAAGTCCCCGGCCCCTGAGGAGCCCGCGCGGCCGGTGGGGGACGGGGCAGGCGGCGCTGAGGGCTGAGCTGTCCTGGTCCTTCGGGGTTTTCTGTGCCTCGCGGCCCACCGTGGAGAAGGGCGCGAGTCTCTTCCTAGTAGCCGCCTCCTGTCCTCACGAGGGGCCCCTGTGGATTAGAAGGTGACCCTCATCCCGCGCTGGGTTGTTTGCTCCCAGCTTTGCTTTGGGGTTGACGTAGTAACCGCAGCACCGTTGTTTCACCGTGGCAGCCTGTTAGGGTTGTGTTTTCCACCCTTTCCCTCCCTGGTTAAGGTGAATTCGTGTATTCTGGCAATCTGTCCTTTTCTTCCGAAACCGTTTGCAGGCCCACTGCTATAGGTCATTCAAGTTTTGTTTTTTTGGTACCGGGGATCAAACTCATGACCTTGTGCTTGACAGGCAGGCGCTTATGCCACTGAGCTAAATCCCCGGCCCAGGTTTTTTTGTTTTTCTTAAGGTGTTTTTTTTTTTTTTTTACCCCCTTTGTTTTCTTTTTCTTTGGTGAGAGAGATCAAACCCAGCACTTAACTCATACAGACCCCATCCGTATTTATGCATGTTAGAAAACGTGGATTTTCAGAAAATGTTTTTTTGGGGTGGAGAATTATGAGGTGATTCTTTTTCCTTTCAGCATATTTCAGATGTTTCTTGGTTGTGTTCTACTCCCATTGCGACTGACATGTCTGCAATGAGCCTTAGTCCCTTTGTATGTGAGGTCTCTTTTCTTTGGCTGTTTTAAGATTTTTTCAGTGATTTGATTAGGAGACTTGATACGGATTCATTGTTTCTTGTGTTTGCATTTGCTAAACTCTTAAGGGTGAAGTTTGTAGTGTTACCAAACGTCATTATTTAGAATGTTTTTCCTGATCCCTCTGGTGCCAGATCTCCCAGCCACTCTGTTGAGAGTAGTCCTACAAGCTGCTATGGTGTGACACACCTGAGTGCGGTAGGCTAATAAGCCAGATGGGTCACTTAAGCACACCATTTGGGAACTGGCCTGGGCAAAGTAGTAGAACCCCATTGTCCAGTAGCACTGATGTATGGTTTATTCTCTTTCCTCAGTTTTATTTCATAGGACTTCTGCTGCTATGTCCTTGGCACCTTACATCCATGCTCTTGTCACCGGTTTTGTTTTCTTGTTCCCTTGCCTGATGTTTTATAGGAGCAATGCATTATTTTAATGTACATGTGTACTTTTAAGTTTTCCCATGTGACACACCATGGCCCATTGTTGAATCTCTGCATTGCATTGATCTGCTTGTTGTTATCACACAACACTTGCATGACTATGATTATCTTGTTATCATTAATAATGCACGTAGGGCTCAGGAACCGAGGAGCTAGGCTGAAATTTTGTGTTTCCTTTTCCCATCACTGGCTAATTCAGCTTGGACAACTCTGCCGACGATCTGTTACTGGCTTGAGATGCGTCAGGTTCCAGCTCTGATATTTGCAGGATTTCTTACTGCTTCCTGCCTTCACTCCTGTGCTTTCAGGATGCACTGATTATCATTTCAGTTAATCTTGCTATGATGTCCATTTTGGGACATCCTGCAGTGATTCTTCACACAGATTATAGGGAACTCAGCATGAAATTAAAACTGTGTTACTACAGTCACTGTTTCTGTATTCCAGTGACTTTATATTATCTCTTCTAAGTGAGTAGGACCCTGGTCTTTCACAACCACAATTTGTCAATTAACCACAATTCTATTGTTTTTGAGAACAAATTGCCTCACTGTGGTAAGTGGGAATCCCAGAAGCTGATTCTACCAGCCCCCCCCCCCCCAGTATCCTGGAAAGCAGGGTTGCTTGTGACCAGTGTTGGAATGATTCAGGTCCTTGCTGAATTTCCCACCTGTAGGTAATGGTGTCAGGCATTCTTCCCATCTGCATAGGAAGAAGCATATGTTGACAGAAAAGGAGACTCAGGAGTTCACGTTTTCCAAGTTAGCACACCAACCTGTTGCAGCTGATTTTCCTGTAAAATTTTAGGCTCTCATAGCCACTATGACATTCTGCTACTCTGAATAAAATTATCCCTTAAAAGGCTCGTGTTCTGAGAGAGGACATTTGGAAGGTGATTGGGTCATGAGAATGCCAAGTAGATCAATGGTTCCCATTTATGGTTAGAATTTTTTTTTAAACAAGAATCCTGGGAGGGTCTGTGCATGTTATGGTCTGTGTTGCTGTCCTATTCACAGTCCTCCTCAAAGATTTTATTGATATCAGGTTTTACCATTAGTAATTTTAAAACCCTCATTTTTAGATGTTGGTATTGCCATGATTTGATGGCAGTATTAGAAAGTGATGTAAACAGGAGGTGGATCCTAAGTGAAGAGTGTGCATCATGGGGCATGACTGTGGATGACATCAGGTCCTCCGGTTCCTGGGATCAAAGGGCAGTAAACTTAGATTTTATATCTGTTTCCCATCCCCTTCCTTACCCTCTGATTCTTTTTCTCTTTTTATGTTTCCCATGAGATAAACCACTTCCCTATGGCACGTCACCTCAGCCATGAAGCTCGGCCTCACCACCACCCAGAAACAACAGAGCCAATGACCATGGACTGAAACCTCTGAATCTGTGAGCCTAAGTACATTAATAAGCTCATGTATTTTATCATAGTGATCACAACCTAACAATACTATCCAAGCCAGTGGATGAGCTAAAAAAAACAAGCTACCCAGTGACCTAGTGCATACACACCTGTTCCTATGAGGACTTCACCTGTTCACTTAATGTTTTTGACTCACACTGGCATTTCCTTTTTATATGTAGTTTTGTTGGTGTCTATTTTTATGTAACAGTGTCTTAGTATACTGTTTTCACGTGTGTATAACCTGTGTTGATTATATCCATCCTCCCTATTGCCTGATCCTCTCTTTCCTCCCCTTGTCCATTCTTCTTGCATCATAGTCTCCCTTCTTTTCTGCCATTTATTTATGGTTATACATGATAGGTAAAAACATGGAATACTTTCTTTAGATTAGATTATGCCATTTGATACGTTAGCCTATAGTGTCACTAATTTTCCTAAAGTGATATAATTTTTTTTCCAAATATTACTACCTTGTGTATACACAGTACACATTATCCTTTCATCCATTCATGGGTACCTAGCCTCATTCCAGTTTGTGGTTGTTGTGAATTGTGTCACAATAAACATGACTCTGCAGTTATCCTTATATGGTTACAATACAGATCAGTATGGGAATCCCTGTGTCAGTGATGGCCAAACTTTTAGTCCTTTCAATGATACAAACAGCTCACTGCAGCACACATGCTGTTGGTTCACCACCACTGCCCTATATAATCACTGTGCAGGTAAACAGTGTGGTGACTGATTTACTTTTTGTAGTTATGAACTAGGGGCTCTTAGAGCTGGCTCATATGGTAGTTGCATTTTTATTTTATTTTATTTTTTTTGTTCTGTTTTTGATTTGGGGATGGAACCTATATCCTTACACTTGCCAGGCAGGTACTTATGTCTCTGAGCTAAATCCCCAGCCCCGATTTTTATTTTTTGGTACCGGGGATTGAACTTACGACCTTGTGCTTGCAAGGCAAGTGCTTATGCCAGTGAAATCCCCAGCCCTCGATTTTTAGTTTTTTGAGAAACTTTTATACTGATTTTCATAGTGACTACACTAACTTATATTCCCTCAGCAGTGTAAGCATATATTATTTCATATATTGTTAACAAGATCCATCCTAAGTAGAGTGAGATTGAATCTCAACATTTATTTGCGTTTCCCTACTGGCTTAAAGTCTTGAACATTTTTTCTTACGTGTATTGGCCATTTGTAATTCTTTTTTTTTTTTTTTTTGTCTTTTTGAGACAGGGTCTTGATGTGCAGTTCAGGCTGGCCTTGAGCTCACTTTGTAGCCCAGGCTGGTCTTGAACTCACAAGGATCCTCCTGCCTCAGCCTCCCGAGTGCTGGGATTACAGGCGTGAGCCACCACACCCGGCTATGGGCATTTATAATTCTTTTGAGAAGTGTCTCATTCATTCATTTGCCTATTCATCAATTGGGGTTTGTCTTGTAAACATTTTTTAAAGTTCTTTGTAATTGTAGATATTAATGCTGTATTGGAAGCGTGGCTGGCGGAAGTTTTCTTGCAATTCATAGGCTGTGTCTTCATTCTCTTTTCCTTTCTTGTGCAGACACTTTTAATTTGATGTTGGCCCATTTGCTGACTCATTCTTTCCTGAGTCATTGGAATCATATTCAGAAAGTCTTTCCCTCTGCCTTTGTTGCTTTTTTGTGCTTTATTCTAGGTCTTTCAGAGTTCCAGTTCTTATATCCAGACATTTGGTCCATTATGAATTTGTTTTTGTACAAGGCAAGCGATAAGGATCTGGTTTTAATTTTTACATATAGATGTTCTATTTTTCCAATACTTCTTAAAGAAGCTATTTTTTTCTGCACTATGTATATTTAGCCCAACAGTCAGGAATCTGATTGCTTTCATTGTGTGTATTTATTTTTGTGTCCTCTATTCTCTTAGCTTGGACTGGAAGAGACTTTTTGTGCCAATGTCATTCTGCTTTTGTTATTGTGCTTTGTGGTATAATTTGAAATCAGGTGTTGTGATGCCTCCAGCCTTATTTTCTCAGCATAGGATAGCTTTGACTGTTGGAAATGTTTTGCATTCCCATAGGAAGTTTAGAATTTTTTTTCTAGTTCTGTGAAGAATGTCATTAGAATTTTGGTGAGAATTGTAATGAATCTGTACATGACTTTTGGTCTTTGGGCCAACTAACCATAGTAGTTCTGTTCATGCATGAACATGGTGGGGGTCTTTCTCTCTTCTGGTGTCTACTCTACTATCTTCTTCCTTCAGTGTTGCCACATTTTCATTGTAGATGTCTTTGACTTCCTTGGTTAGGTTGGTACCTTATTGTTTTATTTTATTTTTGGATACTGTTGTGAAATGATACTGTTTTCCTGGTTTCTTTCTCAGTTAATTCACTGTTGGTGCCTAGCAAAGCTGTTGGTTTCTTAGTGTTAGTTTTGTGATCTGCTATTTTCCTGAATAAAAAGTTCTTTCATGGATTCTTTAGGATCTTTTAAGTATCTGTATCATATGCAGATAAGGATAATTGACCTTCTTCCTTTCCTATTTGTATCCATTTTATTCCTTTCTCATATCTGATTTTTTGCCTAAAATTTCAAGTACCTTACTCAGTGAGAGTGGTTGAGAATATACCAGGAATTGAACTCAGGAAATTGTGCTTGCTGCGGAGGTGCTTATACCACTGAGTTATAGCCCCAGCCCAAGAATAGATATTGTTTCCTCATTCCTGGTTTTGGAGGCAATGTTCTAGTGTTTCGCCATCCAGTGTGATGATGTCCATGGGTTTCTTATATATAGTTTTTATTATGCATGGTATGATCCTTCCACACCTAGTATCTTTGGGGCTTCTGTCATGAGACTATTTAAGATTTGTTAATTATGTCTAGATGCATGCAGATAATCATGTGGTTTATTTTTGATTCTGTTATGTAGTGTGTAACATTTATTGATTGGTGCAAATTGAACCATTTTACATCCATGGGATGAAAACAGCTTGATCATAGTGTTATAGGTGGTTAAGTTGGATAAAATATTATAGACAATCAGATAGGGCTAGGTCCTTGAAGGAGCCAGTGCAAAAAGCCAGATACTTTGCAACTATAGAGGGGACAGCCATCTCTCACTGTAGGCCAGACCTCAAGACAAAAGATAAAAAAATGTAACCACATAATTCCTAAGGCTAAACATCAGGGATATTCTAAACTGGTATCAATTACCTTGAGGAAGCCAGAAAGAGCTACTAACCCAACAACCTACTGGAGAAGGTCCTCTTCTGTATTCATGCCTGCTTGCTATGTGTCACCTCCCCATTTGATCTCAGTTTAATTTTACCTGAGCAATTATACTTGTAATCTTATTGACCATAGTTTGGTCCCACCTCACCTTGTGATTTGCCATTTTTCTCCACCTTGGACGCACTTGACTTTGTGGTTTTGCTCTGTAAAATCCCTAGAAAAGGCAGGGTCTTTGTCAACCCTCTCAAGACCCCTTCTGTCTGTCTGTCTATCTGTCTGTCTGTCTGTCTGTCTGTCTCTCTCTCTCTCTCTCTCTCTCTCTCTCTCTCTCTCTCTCTCTCTCTCGGACAGAAGCTTTCTTTCTTTCAATAAATATATTCTGCTTTTAAACCTCTGTTGTTCCTAAAAGTCATTCTCTGATTTTAGAGAACATGAACTTCTACTGGACATTTAGCATGTTGGGAGTTTCTTTCCCCTATGTCATTAGTGTATAATATGTTTTTTTTAATAATCTGTTTAATAGGTGGTTGAATTCAGATTGCAGTTATTTTATTAAGGATTTTTACTGCTATTTTAATGAAGATATTGGTGAATAGTTTTCTTTTTTCTTATGTCTTTGTCCATTTTTAGTATCAGAGTGTTATTGGCCTCAGAATTGGTTTGGAAGTATCCTTCCCTTTCCATTTCATGGAATCATTTCAATGCAGGGATGATGTCATAATCTCTAAATATGATATAAGGGAAATGTTATAACTCTTGTTAGATGTCTGATATGCTGAGTTTTCTAAAATCAAAGTATGAATTCTAGGACAAAGAAGATTAAGAGTAGGAAATATTTATTGAAATAAAGTTCCTGCCAAAGGGACAGGAGGGGACCCCTGGAAATTGGGTTGCCCAAGGACCCTACTTCTCAGGGGAAGTTTTATAGAGCACAACCATGTGGGAACTATATAGGTTATAGCTATGATCAACTAATAAGATTATAAGTATAGCTGCTTGGGAAATATTGATCCAAGGGGGAAGCAAGTCATGTAGTTAGCAGGCATAGAAAGAATGAAGAACTTCTCAGGTAGATGATAGATCTGGGAGTCTTGGTTGTCTGCTGAGGTGACTGATGCCTGTCTAGACTTTATTAGACCAAGTGTTACTACTTATCTCATCCCTTGGGGAGTATGTAGGCCTAGTCCTCTTATCCCAGTTACCTTTCTAGCTCTGGTCTCTGTACTTGTATGTAGAACATCCAGAAGAGAAGATCAGTTATATCAGTGTTGCAGTGGGAGCAGTGAGCTTAACTATTATAATCTCATCTGAATATCAGGTACTATGAAATATAAACTAGAGCCAGAGGACTGTTGTTTGTTTGTTTATTTATTTATTTTACTAATTGTGATTGTTTTGGTAGTTGAATCCCTGCCAGGATGGGTCACAGTCTTGCTTGACCATGCTGTTTTCTATGATAGCGTTGGAGGCTTTCTCTTCTGATGACCCTCCTTGGGCACTCTGTATGTGTGTTGATCTCTGTCCTCTGGGGTCAAGCAATCTCCCTGCCCAGTAGATTAGGTCACTTGCCAAAGCTGAATCCCTATAGAGTATTAACAGACAACAATTATAAATTTTTATGGAGAAAACATAGTATTTTGGCATGACAATCATGATACTATCTTTGAAAGACATTTAAATGTCCATCTTAGTATAGATTAGTTTTTTTAGTTTATCATCTCTATTTAGCTTACAAAAAAATTCTCACCTAATTTGTTAGCCTTTAATAGGATGTCATCAAAGAACTGTGTGATGTTGTCTGGACTCCTCAGTGTTTGAGCATCTCATACATAACATGCATCACATAGGCTTTATTTTTAATCTGTCATTTGACTGGGGGTCTCATGCTCCTTTAGCATACAGCTCCTATCACAACTAACTGAAGCACAAGAGAAAGGCACATATTTGAGTCTAAGGAAAAGATTAAACAATTCCAACTTTACCTCTTAGAATATCTGTTCACCCAGAAGGTAAGGATATATTTAACACACCATGATATTAGCAATAATGAATATCACAGCTATATGGAAACCTTTATCTTTTAATTTAGTTTTATATTAAAGGTATTTTTAAACAAGAAAACCATATTGTTTTACTCACAGAAAACTCAACCAATGTAAACATATTACAAAAATATGTAAACATAATAACATGTTTAGTAATGTTTATTGGGGTGTGTCTCCCATAAAAGCCATGGAAACTGTTTAGATCCCATTAATGGGTAAAGGCTGGAAAAGCTATTTTCAGGCAGCTGCTCATTTATTCACCAAGGGGAGTCCTGTCCAGCAGTGTTTCTAAGTCCAAGGGGTCTCTATTTAGTTGTTTTAGCACATTTTGGATGACTTATGAGAACTGAATCATGATAATTAATATATTAATTTTAACCATTGAAAGACTCCAAGTACATAGACAACAATATGTAACATATTTGTGAAATCAATCTTGGCATCATTTTGATCAGCTGGCAACCTGAGCAAAAGTATATCTTTAACTCTGACATTTATCAGTCAGCTTAAGTTATAGACAAACAGCTTAAAAATCCAAAAGGCAAAAGACAAAAAAATTATTGCACTCAAACAAAACAACTGTAAGTATTATAACTGGTGATAGATTGGGTAGACAGATGGACAAGCACACACGGGACGATTTGTTTGTAAACCAGGGTGCACTTGGATATAGTATTTGGCCAAGTCAAATTATAATAATTCTTTTGCAGAATAAGACTAGTCAGAACTTTTTATAAGTTAATTAACAGAGAGCTCTTGTAATAAGAATCAGAAGAATGGACGTGGAGTTAGCTCAGTGGCCTAAGCACCTGCCTGTGAAGTTCAAGGTTGTGAGTTCAATCCCCAGTACCAAAGAGAGAGAGAGAGAGAAAAGAATCAGATCTTCTGCATCTGTGAAAGCAAAGATAGTTTTTAAAATGGGTCCCAGGCTGATGGTTTATCTGACTGGAATATCTAGCTATCTAGGCTTCTAATTGTTCTCTTGATAGTCACAGTTGTTGAATAATCACAGCTGATAACCAAAACTGCCATTTTGATAGCCACATCTAATTGTTCCTCTAGAGGAGCCAACTGTTCAAGGTAGTTTTAACTATTGCTGGGGGTGGGTGCATAGACCAGGTGCTGGTGTAGAAAGACTAGGTAGCACTCTTTGGAGCTAAGTATGCATTCTAAACAGAGAGAAGAAGGCCTGCCAAGGCTTTTATCTGCCCTGCTGTAACAGGGTACATAATCTATGATAGTTTTTTCCCATTTAGCCTGTGACCCTTGGACCATATTTAACTATAGGCCTTCCTTTTTAGAACCTCAGTTAGTGTATCTTTGGAGTAGTGGCTGGCCTGTTAAGATGTTCTGGAGAGAAATCATGACAAGAGAGGCAGTCTTCTGGGGACTGGGGCTGTGCCTATTCTTTAATAGTTGTCCTCATTTAAAACTGCTGTTAAACTCGTAAGTTTCCTTGGAATATTTTGCTGTATCATTGAACTTCTCTGTGATATAAAAATCAGTCAGCATTGTTCTTGAGGAGAAAGAGAAGAAGAGTGAATGTCCAGTTCTGTCTAAGACTGAAAGACAGATACACTTGAACTAAAACCTTTGCATTCATTTTTAAGAGTTTTAAGATTACACCTAGACCAGTTTTCTTAATGGTCTGGAGATAAGTGAAAGTCCCACTCTAGGAGGGTCCTAGAGAGGCAAAGCTACAGGGGAAAGAATTGCCTTGGACTAAAGCTATTGCACACTGTGGTATTTCTCAGGGGCAGGGCTGTGGAGCAAGCACAGAGGAGTGACTGTGTGGCACAAGAACTAAATCCTCATATTTTAGGTATGGGAAGACTCTTAAGAGCCTTTCCAGGGTGAGTCTCCAATCCTTAGCAAAACGTGTCCAGAAACAAAAGCTATGATTGACTCCAACTGCATTGCCAAGTAGAAAATTAACCCAATAATCAAGGGACCTGAATGGGTGCTTTTTTAACCTTTTGAAAGAGAGAGAGAAAAAATGATAATATTCCAACTATATTATTTAGGGCTTACTTTTCAAATAAATGACCCTGAATCAAAAACTTCTGCAATCCAAGCCTGCAAAAGATATTTATTACCACCTCTAGGAACAGACAGAGATAATGTCCAGAAGAAATCTCAGCTCCAGAACTTTAGGAAATTTTGGGTTCTCCATCTAGTCACCTAGGTAACTTCCCTTCACTGCAGTGCTAGCTAGGATCTATTTAAACTCACTCTGAATATATATATATCACTGGATATCTGTAATACATTTGAGAAATTCTCGGATTAGAGTCTGTACCCATTGTCTCTTTTTAGAAGTCAATGCTTGGGTTACATTTTTTTTTATTGGTACCGGAGATTGAACTCATGACCACATGCTTGCAAGGCAGGTGCTTATGCAGCTGAGCTAAATCCCCAGCCCTCAAGTCTTGATTTAAATGTAACATTGTATCTTTTCATTCTAGTTCATAGATCTGAGTAAGACTTCTAAAGACATGAATCTATTTATCAGGGTCGTCTGAAAACTTTTTAAAAGATCTTTCTTGATCTGTTTTAAGTCATTGAAAGAAAAGAACAGGATCACAGTTGAATTTATCATTTACTCCCTCTGGCTTATAACACAAGAAAGAATTATTTTTCATGCAAAGAAAGTCTGAGCATAGGGAAGCTTTGATCATTTTTCTTCTTTCTTCCAATATTGTTCTAGCTGTAAAACAGTATCATAATTAATACTTTCCTATACATTCCATTTTGTTTCTAGGAGGGTAGGCAGGCCATGAGCAGGTGCAGAAAAATATTAAATATTAATATTACATATTAAAATAAAATATTAAATATTTTAATATGTGAGCACTGAACATTTTCTAGTGCTTAAGAATACATTCTAAAAGAGTAAGAGACTTTGACACTGAGTATCCCATTTTGAAATGCAAGGGGAAATGGGCATCCCTTGATTTCCACTTGATTTCTATATTCTCAGGGCACCCCCTGAGTTGACTCAGCTCCAGGGCAGGTGGCTGCCACCTGGAGAGGTCCAGGAGATAAACCCAGCCAAGACTATCTGTCCTTTTACCAGCATGTGACTCTGTCTTCCTGGGAACTCGAATTTTAACTCCAGCCTAAGTTACAGTTGATTTCAGCTGTAACAGTCATGTTTAAAGAAAGAACCACTGCTGGCAAGACCAATAATCAAGAGACCTAAACCACTGCTTTTCTAATTCTTTAAGAATGAGAAAATATCGAGGAGCAAGTTGGAAACAGTTGGAGTACTTCTCATCCTGAGGAAGATCACCTCTAGACACAACTCTGAACCCAAGGCCGAAAAAGCCTCTAAGATGTTGGTGTTATCTATCTAATCACCTATGCAACCTTTCCGAGCAGCAAAAAAATGCTACGGTTTGTTTAAAGTCTCGTCTAAAATTTCTGTCTTGGAAGCTCACAGGTTGAACACATACTAGTCACCTAGCAACCGCAATTTACAAGCCAGTAAAGGCTCATCCATCAGTTTTTACATGCACGTGAGAAAAAGAGAAAGGCTGACTAAAAATCTCTTGTTTACTCTTAGTTAGCATACGTGAGACACAAGTGTAAATTGTTTCCTTATAGTTGTTCTCTTCTCTGAAAGGCAAACAGCTGTTGCCAGCTGCCTCAGTTTAACCTCCTGGAGTGAAGAGCGGTCTCTAATCAAGGACTTTTAAGTTAACTCCCAGTGAGTTGGAGAAAGACTTAGGGGAGTTTAATTTAGACCTTTGTCCTAGCAGGGATTTGTTAGGGTACCTAGAGAGTTACTTATTTTGCCTGGCCCCATGGGGGGTCTACCTTGCTAGGGGAGAGAGAACAGTCCGAACCTGTAGGTCAACTCTTTAATGGAGGCTTTAAGAAAAGGCTGTAACAGTGTTGTCTCTGGTCACTCAGGGACAGAGGATACCAGAAGATCACTGAAGGTTCCCTCTCACCTCCTTGAGGAGTGCAGGCTGGGCGATAGATACCTGGAGATTTATCTGCTGGTTACACAGTCAGGCTGTCAGGACTCAGCTTCCACTGAGGAACTTTTGGGTGTCCGCATCGCCCTTCCTCAGTTGTCCTCGCAGTTCCCACTGGTCCACAAAACACGACATGTGTGTCTAGAAGGAAACCTAGCTGTCTGTTAAAGTCCTATAAGGGACTGATGAAAGAGCCTGACTTCCCTGTCTTTGATGTTAACAAATGTTCATTTTTCTGTAGGCTCAACATAAAGGTTCTTAATTGGAGAGGGTTGGAACAGTCTACTCTGCTTTCTTTCTCTACTCTTACATGGCTCTAAGAGGAATGTATGAGGTGGCAGGAGAGATGAAAAGGAAGTCTTTTCTTCTTGTGCTTATGACGAGTTATTGAGACAACTTGCTCATGAGTCTTCACTCTCAGCCTGGAAAGGAGCCACGGTTGCCTCCTCACTAGCAGGAGATCAGACTAGAAAGGAAACTGAGGCAAAACAGGCTCAACATTTTCTCTGGCATGTAGAGAAGGATTGGGCCAGAATGCCTCAGTGAAACCTGTCCCCCAGATCTAAGGAATGTCCCTTGATATATTGTCTTTAGCTGATGGAAGGAGCCTGTGATTCATTAATAGGCATGTGTGTTTTCTAAATATAAATTAGAGTTCATAAAAGACCCATTTTACAGTGGTTTTAAAATTTACCCTATAGTTACTATCAAAGTCCACTAGACGGTGCGTTAATGTTATTTTTTCTGAGAAAACCACAACCTTCAAAACAAGTCAAGCCAGTCTAAATGTAGCATATAAAAACAGGACTGTGCTTAAAAAAACAGGACTGTAAGATTTCGCCAACTAAAGTAAAAATGTCTCATGAAAGAAACATGATCTTTCCATGTTCTCAAATTTACTATCATTTTAACAAAAGGCAAGAGGCAAGCAGTTGACAGAATGCTTAAAATTTAAGAAATAAACAACAAACAAGGGTGACAATTTTGATTACTTAAGTGACTTGCAATCCATAATCTATGCAACAAAAGCAAATTCTTACCTCCATCCAGTTATCTGAACGGAAAACTCTCAAAATGATACAGGGATGATGATATCAGAACCTCCAAATATAATATAAGGGAAATATTATAATTCCAACTTGTTAGATGTCTGATACGCTGACTTCATGTTCTCTAAAATTCAAGAATGAATTCCAGGAAAAATGGATGTTAGGTGTAGAAAATATTTTTTGAGAGATAGAAAGCTCCTGCTGGAAGGAGGGGGCACCCGGAAAGTGGATTGCCCGGAAAGTGGACACCACTTCTCAGGGGGAGTTTTAGAGGATACCGCCATGTGGGAACAATGTGGGGTATAGTTGTGATCAAACCTTGAGATTATAGGGTATGTGCTTAGGTAATACTGATCCAGTGGGGAAGTAAGTCAGACAGCGAGCAGGCATGGAAAGAACAAAGAACGCAGAAGCTGATGGATCTGGGGGTCTTGGTTGCCCACTGAGGGTGCCCATGCCTAGCTAGCTTTTATTAGACAGGTGTTATCACTTACCCCTTGGGGAGAAGGTAGTAGGCCTGGTCCTTTCGTTATGTTAGTTTCCAGCTAATATGCCTCTGGCCACAGTTGTGATGCATTTTCACTTTTTGTCCTGATTCTGTCTTGAGGACCTAGCCTGACTGACTTATTTCAGAGACAGCGATTTAGTGTTTCCCCACCCAGTATGATAGTGTCCATGGGTTTCTTTTATGTGGTCATTATTACATGTGGTATGATCCTTGAATACAAATTTCTTTGGGGCCTTTATCATGAAGTTATGTAAAACTTGTAGATTTTTACTGGGTGAATGCAGAAAATCGTGTGCTATTATCCTTGATTCTATTATGTTGTGTGTAACATTTATTAATTGGTGTAAACTGAACCATTTTTGCAACAATGGATTGAAAACATCTTGATCATAGTGTGTGATTTGTCTTTATATGTTGTTGAAATCAGTTTGTAAGTATTTCATTAAGAATTTTTACAGCTATGTTGATGAAAATACTAGTGAATAGTTTTCTTTTTTCCTATGTCCTTGTCTGTTTTTCCTATCAGCGTGTTATTGGGCTCATAGACTTGATTTGGGAAATATCCTTCCTTTACCATGTCATGGAGTCCTTTGAAGGGGATCGTTGATAGATCTTATCTCACTGTTTCATCACTATTACACGTAAATTCCTGTGTATTGAGGTTTTATTTTGTGGGAGAACTTTTATTACTGCTTCAGTCTCAGTGATTGTATTCTTTAATCTACTCAGGTTTCTTTGTGTCCTTTTTGTTGTATTTTGGTAACTCATAAATGCCTAGATACAAATCTTTTTTTCTAGGTTCTCTGCTTTGTTAGAATACAGGTTTGGAAAATAGGCACTAATTATCGTCAGTCTTTCACTGTGGTCTGTTTTCGCATCTCTCTTTTTCTTTCTAATTGTATTGATTTAGGTATCTTCCTTTTTTCATGTTTTTTGGATAACAGATTTTCAATATTTTCTAAAAGGCAGCATTTTGTTTTGTCAATCCTTTATTTTGCTCTGGGACTCTGTTTTATTCATTTCAGTTCTGATGTTCATTTCTTTCCTGGTGTTGGCTTTGATTTTAGTTCATTCCTGTTTTTCATGGGCCTTGAGATATATCCATTAGGTGACTTATTTGACATCTCTGTGATTTTCTGATGTAGGAACTCCTGGCTATGCATTTCTAACTTTGAATTTCCTTCTCTGTAGCTCAGTGATCCTAGTATCTTGTCTACTCATTTTCATCTCACTGCAGGCGCATTTCTAAACCCTTGAAGTGGGGATGGGGAGGGGCACTCTGACCATGACCACATGTAGGTCCTGATGTGACTGTCATGAGCTCCTGTGATTCTCAGAGTGGACCCTGAGGCCAGGTAGTCACTGTCCCTTTAAAGGGGGGTGGAATGTTTGTCCATTGTCTGAGGTCACTAGGGAGCCCCAGGTGGGGGAAGCCCCAGTTGGAGCCAGGCAGAGGGAGAGGTAAGAGGTGGGCTCTGCTCAGGAGAGAGGCTGTGGGGCCAAAGTGGTGGGAGAGATAAATACTGTGGCTGTGGCTCCAGCGGGATCCCCAGCCAGTGTTCTAAGGCATCTGGGAGGAGCCCGGTCCTTCCTTCCAGAGA